>JASVEL010012723.1:0-17441 GCA_032618575.1 Nicotiana noctiflora
TATGTGAGAGAATAGAAGATAGAAGTTTAGAATTGGTGTCAAAAAATTGCATGACCAGGAATTCAAAAGATATGAAGATTTTTCCTAAATAGTTACATAGCCCCTCGTAGATAAATACGTACATCTTCATATCAATCAACGAGACTCTAATAAACCGACTTGTGTCTCGTGACTCCTATGAACCTATAGCTCTGATACCAAATTGTCACGACCCTAGTTCACCAATCGCGAACCTATCATGACATCACCCTGTCTTCGTGACTAGGTAAGCCTAACACATTGCGGAAATTTAACAACCTTTACGAAAGCAATAAAACTAATATTGAATAACATAGGAAAATGTATAGAGTACCGCCTGGCACATACACTTCAACTCAAAATACTGTAACAACCTTCAAGACCAAAAACTCACGAACAACATAGGCTAAAAGAATATAATTTATAGCTCTAACATCCCGAAATTTCTATACAACCGAACACATGAAATGAGACTAATAACTATAAGGGAGAGTAGAAGGAGACTCTCCGGATCTGCGGAGGTGGAAGATGCATACCTCAAGTCTCCAAGTGTAACTTTGAAATAACCGATAATGCACTCGATCAAAAGTACATGGATCTGCACAACAAAAGTGTGTAGAAGAGTAGCATGAGTACACCACAGCGGTACTCAGTAAGTGCCAAGCCTAACCTCGATGGAGTAGTAACGAGGAAGGTCAGGGCCCTACTGAGAATAAACATAATAACAATATCAAACAGTGTAAAGCAAGAATTAATCTGAAATAACAACAAAATAAGATAGAAGCTACAAGTCATTAACAATTAAGCTAAACAAGGAAAACAACATAACAAATGTTCCTCTACTATCTATTGGATCTCCCGGGAATTGAACTCGTAGTCCATCATCTTAGTAACAAAAGGATCTCCGGGAATCGAACCCGCAGTCTAGTCATATTGGTAGCAAAGAATCTTCGGGAATTGAACCCGTAATCTATTTATATTAGTAGCACATGATCTCTGGGAATTCAACCCGCAGTCCATTTATAGCAGTAGCACAGGATCTCCGAGAATTGAACCCGCAGTCCATTTATAGCAGTTGCACAAGATCTCTGGGAATTAAACCTACAGTCCATTTGTAGCAGTAGCACGGGATCTCCAGGAATTGAACCCGTAGTCCATTTATAGCAATAGCACAGGATCTCCGGGAATTGAACCTGCAGTCCATTTATATCAGTAGAACAGGGTCTCATGGAATTGAATCCGGAGTCCGTTTATATCAGTAGCACAAGATCTCCAAGATTTGAACCCATAGTCCATTTATATCGGTAGCACACGATCTCCAAAAATTGAACCCGCAGTCCCTATATGAAAACACAAGTAAAACAGGAAAATATTCAGAGAATGAAATACACAAATACAAATAACAGTTACGTTCTGGCATAAGAGGCTTCACATAATTTCACTTAAGGCAATTAAGCAATTAGACTATTAATTCTAACTAGTCATACTCCCCTAACTAACACATGATAAATCATGAATTTAAAGCAGTCAAATAACATAGAGGACACGGTTTGAGAAATTCAAGTAAAGTGGATTTTTCAACAAATTGCACAAGTACACGCTAGTCACCTCGCGTACAACGCATTTAAATCAACACATAGTGTGTCCTAAGGGAAGAGCCCCCCCTCACTTCCTCACAAGGTTAGACAAGCCACTTACCTCGAACCACTACAAAAGTGCTAAGATACAATGCCCTTGCCACGAGTATCCGACTCTGAGTGGCCCAAATCTAATCAAACCAATTACATATTGTAATTAACATCGCAAGTAACTAATTACACTGTTAAAATTAAAGCTAAGGCGCAAAAATAGATAAATGTCACGACCCCAATCCCGGTCGTGATGGCGCCCAACACAACTGCTAGGCAAGCCCGACCATTTACACTCTCATCCCGAGCATGAAGCTCAAATCAATTACCTGAATATTTATGTCAACAATAAAGCATAACTGTATAACCACCCCAGAGATCTAGGGTCACGAGTCTGGAGCCTCTAAACAAGATCGGATAACAATATCTAATCCAAATACTAAAGTCTGAATAATTTATATACAAAGGAAAAATAGAATAAGAAGAGAAGTCGGGTCTTGCGAACGCCAGCAGCTACCTCAACAACTCGGATAAATACTGATAAAAGCTGGAGTGCTCGTCTATCCCTCATGTGTACCTGAATCCGCACACAAAGGTGCAGGGAGTAGGGGTGAGTACTAAGTACTCAGTGAGTAATAAATATATAAAAGCAGCTGAAAGAAGGAAATCCACAGAATACCACAGTATGAAGCTAACTACAGTCCGAATCTCCTACGAACTAGCATCAACAGTACAATACAACTACCACAGAATAATTTAAACAAATAAAGATGCAATGCAATGCACATAACCGCTACGGCGTGTAGCCCGATCCATTTAATGTCGACGGCGCTCACTGGGGGTGTGTACAGACTCCGGAGGGGCTCCTACAGCCCAAGCGCAATACCGCTGCGGCGTGCAGCCCGATCCGCAATACTGCTGCGGCGTGCAGCCCGATCCTCATATCAACCGCTGCGGCGTGCAGCCCGATCCTCATATAAACCGCTGTGGCGTGCAGCCCGATCCATCCTCAGTCCACATAAATCAGATAAGTCACAAAAACAGTTCATTTTTCTTAATTCCAGTTCCCAATTCATAATTTATGAAAAGTACTTTAACTTTTATTTAATTTGCAAAAGCCGGTGACTTAACATTTCAATAGTGTGATTTCAAATTCCAGGACTGAGATCAATGATTAAGCAAGTATAGCTATCACATAAATACTATCCCTTAGGGATACTACAAGTCGACACAAGGCCCCAAACAAGGCATACAGCCCACAAATATGTCAAACACAGTGTATTTCCATCACTAATAGCATATTTTCCATATCCGGGATGGACCAAGTCTCAATCCCCAGTCACAATCAGTCCCGCACCTGCCACGGGGTGCGAGCCACGCCCTACTAGCGTCACAATGTGCTAAGCCGGGGTTTCGAACCCTCAGGCTACCATATACACAAACTACTCACCTCTAGCCGGCCGTAGACTCGTCCGCGATGCCTTTTCCTTTGAAATTCGCTGCCTCGTGCGTAGAATCTAGTCAAATCACAACGATTATATCAAATACGGGTCAAAGAAACATAACCCAATTCAATTCACATGAAAAACTCATAATTACGCTAAGTTGGTAAAAACCCGACCTCGGGACCACTATCCGAAAAATTCAGAAAATTATACCAATGGGATCCTCGTCTCGCCACGAGTCCGTGCATATAAAATTTATCGAAATCGGAGTTCGAATGACCCTTCAAAACCCAAAAAATCATTTTCATAATTTATGCCCTAGTTCTTCACAAATTCTACCCAATTTCAAAATTTTGGTGTTGATTCTATCATAAAATCATGTTTTTGAGTCAAGAAACTTACCTCCAGCGATTATCCATTGATTTCTCTCTTAAAAATTGCCTCAGAAACTTCTTCCCGTTCCAAAATTGGAAGAAAACTCGACCTGCTCATTATAGGTATACTGTTCATGCGTTTTACTGCTCCCAATGGATTCCTTGTGAAATTCTAATGAATTTAGGCTTTTGAATCACGCAATTTGACCTTATAATGAAGGAGATATGTAAGTTTTAATATTTGCAAATAGTGCAGGTTTTTAATACGCCGTCAGGGGCAGTTTCGTCATTAACCTGAAAATCTGAGCAACTTTAGTAAAATGGCCATAAAATCCTCATACGATGTCCAAATTTGATGATTCTTTTTGCTACAAGTCCGTAATTACGATACGGATCTAATGCTTCATTCAACACAGTAATCCAAGCTCATTTGTTTAATATTATATTATTTATGCTTGAAGAAACGATGTCGAAGCATAAGAAAAACGAGCACAACGCAACCCAAACCTATCCAAAACTCACCCGAGCTCCTCGGGACCGCATAAGAACATATTAAGATGTCACATATGATCATGCAAACTTAGTTTCAGTCTCAAATCACCAAAACTAACATCAAAAAACCAAATTTACATCGGATTCAGGGCCTAAGTTCTTCTAAAACTTTCGAAACTAACATTTGATCTAAAACCCGACCTAAACACCTCCAAATGACCTGAAATTTTGCACGCATATCCAAAATCACCTAACGGAGCTAGTGCAACTCTCGGAATTTCGTTCCAAGCCCCGGATCAAAATCTCACCTACCATTCGAATTTTGCCAAAATTCAACCTTAGCCAATTCAAGCCTAAAACTACACCGGACCTCCGAATTCGATTCCGATTGCTCTCCTAAGTCATAAATGATCCCCCGAAACTAGTCAAATCATCAGATTTCCATTTCGAGCTGTCTAACTCATCGATCAATATTCGGTTGACTTTTCCAACCTGTTCTTCTCATAAAGAGATTTATGGCCTTATTTCTATCTAAATTCTCACCGATTTGGTTCTAACTCTCCAAACACATATAAATTAGCATATTAAAGTGTTAAATGAAGAAAATGGGGTGATAACTCCCGTAACGACGGGTCGGGTCATTACATTCTCCCCAACTTAAACATACGCTCGTCCTCGAGCGTACCCAGAGTTGAACTAGAAGCAACCCAATAGCTGAATGACCTTGACAAGCATATATTCGAGGTGGTTCCACATCACCCTATCTATCATAAGTCCGATAACACAATATAGCTGAACTTCTGCAGTCCATCTAAACCATAGACCACATTGCACTTTCCGAAATCATATTCCAAATCTGACTCCCAAGTCTATACTCAGAATACACCCGAACCAACTGTAATATCCCATACTCGCCACTCCGAGTGAGATCTTATGGTGTACCAACAACCCAATCACTCGAGACAATGGCCTCTAATCACCACAATTTCCTACGATAACCAAATACTAACTGAAAAACCTTTTTAATTAGCTAAAGTCTTATTCCAACACCTTCATATATTGCTCACGACAACCGAACACGCGATATATCGAATCCATCTCTCAGGTCATCCATTCATGGAACCATTTCCCTTTTGACTGACATTACAATACATTTCGGAGCCAAACCTTGATGTTTCTTTTCTACCCAGCTTAAACCACATATGCCCGCACTCATTAATGGCTCCAACGATCATTTCGATTATAACACACCGCATTGGTGACATGACACCTCAGCATCGGCCTAAGCCACAATGAGCACAACACAGGCTCCAATAAAAAAACGATCCGAACACACTCGAATCATGACAACTAACTCACACAAAAGAGCTATAGTTCAATTCACCCGTACCATCATAACATAGAACTGAGATCTTATCTCACATCATACAATAAGGGTACCTGAATCCTCTTTGAAAGGTCATAACATCACGTGGCCTTGCCACAGCCCATGATTCTATCCAAACACTATTACTCATGGAGCACCTCAAGTCATCATGCTCAAAACGGTCAGCCACGCACATATTTAGGTCCGAAACCAAGCAATCAATCTCACCCACGGTGAAACAATTAATATACGCTATCAAGTCCTGAAAAGACACAACCGATGTGCCATTCGCCGAGCGATACTCAATACGAACTTTTCCTCAGAAGTCAGGAAGTATTGTATACCAGGTAACATATAACTAGATCTATTTTCACATTACACTGTTGCGGCGTGCAACCCGCTCCAATGACATACCCGTGGTAGCGTGCCACCCGATCCAGATACCATACCCGTGGCGGCGTGCCACCCGATCCATATAACCATACCTATGGCGGCGTGCCACCCGATCCATATAAAACCCCCGCAAAAGAAATGCATATCGAGTCGAATTGCTCATTACAGTAAACATATATAGCCTCAAGCTCGGACACAAGAAACGCGTCAGGCAAAGTTCCCCAATACCGGAACTAAACCCATGGTAGAAACCTCTGCACTGATATTCGCCACGAAGGCCCAACTGACAAAGCAATACCCACCAGCCGTCCGCTGGTCCTGGGTACAACTACCCCGTTGGAGCATACTCTGATGCACTCTGCTACACAATTTGTGTCGTACCATCATAGTCCATATCACATTAGTTTAGACAACCTGACTTATGACAACCAGTCTGAAATCTTGTATCATAACCCAAATTCATCATATCAAGCTAAGAGAGAGCCACTAGGGCTTCCAATTTCCAATAATCGCTAAACGGTGCCGATACACACGATATACAACCACTGCATAGGCGGATTACGAGAACTTCTAATCACTATGCCTGATTTCACACTCCACTGTGCGAATACATAACACACATCAAGCATCCATTCATACCACAAAAGTCATTCAAAATTTTTCCTATGCCATCAACAATTCAATCATCACCATCGATCCAACAAGAGAATACTACCATACTACTAGACATTATCCGTTTACAGCACCTTGTCCCTTTTTGACCATATACTTTGACAAATCACTAGAATAGCAGTATCATTTTTCCTTAATCACCAAAAAGATTGATTCTTAAATCACTTGTAGCTGCCTGCGCTGCTCAATAATTTTAATGACTCCCCATATATTATGAACTGATCTCAAAACCTTGAACATGCCATTATCAACTTTCCATAACACATTGCATATACCATACCACACTAAGATAACATGGAAACATCTATCCCTTTTCTGCGCCGCAAACATCAACGCACTCAACTAGTCAAGGACTTTCATGATTCCATATAGAAGAAAACTCATTACACATTCCCAGCTTCGCATACCAACATGAATATACTCACTTTTAAACCACGGTAGAACACATCACGAACTCTTTCTCCCAATTCATTGCGTAAGTTTAACTGCCAGAACTGAGTCCTCCTACCCACATCGAGCTACGCAACTGCCAGCACTCAGGAGCTTTGTTGCACAATATCTGTAAGACTCATTACTTCGTACACATACCAGGAATTAATCGTATCCTTATCATACCGTTTCAGTTTATTAACAAGTTGCTCCATTTACTCAATTTACTTTCGGAATCCTCTTTAACTTAGTATGCTCCTTTACTGAAGGATCACAATACCTCAACTCATGTTACCACACGAGACTCATACACAAGACTACACGGTCTTAGGCTCACAGGCCGCTGAATACTCTCTCAATGTTTCCCAGAAGTACCACATTCTACAATGCTTTATTTTGAAGAACTTCCTGCGATTTGAATTCGTTATCATTACCTTCCAATACGGTTACATAGAATCCCATCATTCACATAACATCACACAATTCTTGATCCCTTCTAACGAAACCACCGTCTTTAGCCACATACACAATCTTAAAAAAAACCTTACTGTTACAGGCAAAGTCTAGAAAACTGCAAGGCTATTCTCGGGCGTCATCCACCCTTATTCAATTATAATTCAACTGTCTTATTGAACAGAAACACTCGTGCCTTGTTAGAACTCTGACATCGCAGAGCATGATCATATACCGATACAATTAGCTATCTTTCTTTTCTATACATCGAACATTCTTTACCAATAGCAGTTCAAATCATCCTATTATTTCTTCATATCTACGAAGCACCATAACCTTTATCAGAATTTCCCAACATACTTAGAGACAGAACCAACATAGCACATAACAGTGCAATCAGTTAATCAATAACAACCTCCCCAACTTGGCTCGGAGCCATACATCAAAGCACTTTTAGCTGCCTATGTCATTCTTACTCAAATGATGCCATAATGTTACAGTGAGATTAAACTCAAGTCATTTACAAGCCTTGACAGAGACTCGAATCATCAGAGACCTTAACTCTTCTGCAATTCTTGCATTTATACACACACCACAGTTAAGCCTACTCTCTTTAGGTGACAGAAATTTTTTTTAAGTCCCAAAGTTTTCAAAAATTTTGGCAGAGTTCCCTTTGTAAATTGGCCTATCCACCTGCCAGAGAATCACCAAACCATTCTAACATTACATCCACAACTCAACAAGACATCACAATGCATTTTAACAAAATTAAATCTCAATACTATATGAATCATATTATCACAATTTATACCTGAACCTGTGCTAGACCTGCTCGCATCATAACACATATCAAATACCCTTCAATTACACATCCGAATCAACCCACCTATTTTGCCTCAATCTAGTATTTCACTACAACACCTTCCACCAGGATACACATAGCATAATCACTTTAGTCTTCGTGAGTATAAACTCGTTTTACTACACGTAAGGCACTTTACCTTCCAACCAAGAGATATGATAAATATTCACCACACCCATAGTTCGAGGCTACACAACAGATTACAATAAGGATCTAACACCTGATAGCTCGTACGTTATTAAGCTTCCATTTCCACGGTTAAGGGCAATACCAGTCATATAAGTTTAATACTAGCTCACAAAATCCGCGCCTTGCTGCTCATGTCATAGACAAAGATCTGGCCTCAAGTCCGCCCGACTGGCCCAACATGAACTCACAGAGACTATATCTCGCCCCTCGATCAGGGAATCACAAACCATCAAGGCAATCATATTACTGAGCGTTTGAGTGCACGTACATGCGTATGGAAGGAATTTCCAAGAATTATATCTCAAGCTGAATCAAGTACGCACGATAAGAATTCCAAGAAATGTGAAGTGTTTCCTAAAGGTTTGCAGCCTCCCGAGGATAAGTACATGCGTCCCCGTACCGATCCACAAGACTCTACCAACCGGCTCAAGACTCATGAGGCCTAGTAACCTAGGCTCTGATACCAACTTGTCACGACCCCAATCCCGGTCGTGATGGCGCCCAACACAACCGCTAGGCAAGCCCGACCATTTACACTCTCATCCCGAGCATGAAGCTCAAATCATTTACCTGGATATCATTATCAACAATAAAACTAAACTGAATAATCACCCAAAGATCTAGGGTCACGAGTCTAGAGCCTCTAAACATGATCGGATAACAACATCTAGACCAAATACTAAAGTCTGAATAATTTATATACAAAGGAAAAATAGAATAAGAAGAGAAGTCAGGTTCTGCGAACGCCAGCAGCTACCTCAGCAACTCGGATAGATACTGATAAAAGCTGGAGTGCTCGTCTATCCCTCATGTGTACTTGAATCTGCACACAAAGATGCAGGGAGTAGGGGTGAGTACTAAGTACTTAGTGAGTAATAAATATATAAAAGCAATTGAAAGTAGGAAATCCACAAAATACCACAATATGAAGCTACACTACAGTCCGAATCTCCTACGAACTAGCATCAACAGTACAATACAGCGACCACAGAATAATTCAACAAATAAAAATGCAATGCAATGCACATAACCGCTACGGCGTGTAGCCGATCCATTTAACGTCGACGGCGCTCACTGGGGGTGTGTACAGACTCCGGAGGGGCTCCTACAGCCCAAGCGCAATACTGCTGCGGCGTGCAGCCCGATCCTCATATCAACCGCTGCGGCGTGCAGCCCGATCCTCATATAAACCGCTGCGGCGTGCAACCCGATCCATCCTCAGTCCACATAAATCAGATAAGTCACAAAAACAATTCATTTTTCTTAATTCCAGTTCCCAATTCATAATTTATGAAATGTACTTTAACTTTTATTTAATTTGCAAAAGCCAGTGACTTAACATTTCAATAGTGTGATTTCAAATTCCAGGACTGAGATCAATGATTAAGCAAGTATAGCTATCACATAAATATTATCCCCTAGGGATACTACAAGTCGACACAAGGCCCCAAACAAGGCATACAGCCCACAAATATGTCAAACACAGCGTATTTCCATCACTAATAGCATATTTTCCATATCCGGGATGGACCAAGTCTCAATCCCCGGTCACAATCAGTCCCGCACCTGCCACGGGGTGCGAGCCACGCCCTACTAGCGTCACAATGTGCTAAGCCGGGGTTTCGAACCCTCAGGCTACCATATACACAAACTACTCACCTCTAGCCGGCCGTAGACTCATCCGCGATGCCTTTTCCTTTGAAATTCGCTGCCTCGTGCGTAGAATCTAGTCAAATCACAACGATTATATCAAATACGGTCAAAGAAACATAACCCAATTCAATTCACATGAAAAACTCATAATTACGCTAAGTTGGTAAAAACCCGACCTCGGGACCACTATCCAAAAAATTCAGAAAATTATACCAATGGGATCCTCGTCTCGCCACGAGTCCGTGCATATAAAATTTATCGAAATCGGAGTTCGAATAACCCTTCAAAACCCAAAAATTCATTTTCATAATTTATGCCCTAGTTCTTCACAAATTCTACCCAATTTCAAAATTTTGGTGTTGATTCTATCATAAAATCATGTTTTTGAGTCAAGAAACTTACCTCCAGCGATTATCCATTGATTTCTCTCTTAAAAATTGCCTGAGAAACTTCTTCACGTTCCAAAATTGGAAGAAAACTCGACCTGCTCATTATATGTATACTGTTCATGCGTTTTACTGCTCCCAATGGATTCCTTGTGAAATTCTAATGAATTTAGGCTTTTGAATCACGCAATTTGACCTTATAATGAAGGAGATATGTAAGTTTTAATATTTGCAAATAGTGCAGGTTTTTAATACGCCGTCAGGGGCAGTTTCGTCATTAACCTGAAAATCTGAGCAACTTTAGTAAAATGGCCATAAAATCCTCATACGATATCCAAATTTGATGATTCTTTTTGCTACAAGTCGTAATTACGATATGGATCTAATGCTTCATTCAAAACAGTAATCCAAGCTCATTTGTTCAATATTATATCATTTATGCTTGAAGAAACGATGTCGAAGCATAAGAAAAACGAGCACAACGCAACCCAAACCTATCCGAAACTCACCCGAGCTCCTCGGGACAGCATAAGAACATATTAAGATGTCACATATGATCATGCAAACTTAGTTTCAGTCTCAAATCACCAAAACTAACATCAAAAAACCAAATTTACATCGGATTCAGGCCTAAGTTCTTCTAAAACTTTCGAAACTAACATTTGATCTAAAACCCGACCTAAACACCTCCAAATGACCTGAAATTTTGCACGCATATCCACAATCACCTAACGGAGCTAGTGCAACTCTCGGAATTTCGTTCCAAGCCTCGGATCAAAATCTCACCTACCATTCGAATTTTGCCAAAATTCAACCTTAGCCAATTCAAGACTAAAACTACACCGGATCTCCGAATTCGATTCCGATTGCTCTCCTAAGTCATAAATGATCCCCCGAAACTAGTCAAATCATCAGATTTCCATTTCGAGCTGTCTAACTCATCGATCAATATTCGGTTGACTTTTCCAACCTGTTCTTCTCATAAAGAGATTTATGGCCTTATTTCTATCTAAATTCTCACCGATTTGGTTCTAACTCTCCAAACATATATAAATTAGCATATTAAAGTGTTAAATGAAGAAAACGGGGTGATAACTCCCGTAACGACGGGTTGGGTCGTTACAATAAAATTACCAAAATTCCCCTCCAGCCAAAGTCTCGAAATCTAAATATTTTTACATTTTCATAACCCTCGTACTCTCAAGAGCATAAACATATAAAAATCTCCCAAATCGGAGGTCAAATGCCCCTTCAAATTGTCACAATTAGGTCTAAGGATTCTATCCCAAGTTTCATTCAAAATCCAAAATTAAAGGTTGAATTCAAGGTTAGATTAGTGGGTATTAATCATAAGAGAGTAAGGAATCATTACCCAATTGTTACCTCTGAAAAAATCCCTCAAAACATCTCCCAAAATCGAGCTCTCTAGCATGAGTTTTTGTAAAAATGGAAGAACCCTCATTTTTGAAAAGTTTATATCTGCCCAGGCATCTAAACCATCGCGAATGCGGATACTCTCACGCGTTCGTGAAGAAAAAAATTATAAGGGGTCACAAATGGCCGACACGAACGCGAAGGCTTTGGGTCGTTGTCCTACGCGAACGCGGATACAAGGATGCGAACGTGATGAACGATCATGCTAAGCCTCGCGATCGCGGGGGGGATATCGCAAACGCGATGAAGAAAAATGGCACCTTCCAAAATTACACTATGAGAACGTGTAGGTGCTGACGCGAACGCGATGGGAACAGAGATTAAAGCTTCACGAACGCGTAGGACACCAGACCTGCAATTTTCTGCTGTGATTTTAACTTCTAAATTGCTCCGTTGAGCATCCAAAACACACCCGAGGCCCCCGGGACCTCAACCAATCTAAATAAATGTCCCATAACATCATTCAAACTTGCTCAAATCCTTAAACCACCTAAAAAATGCCAAAAACACAAATTAATCAAAGATTCAAGCCTATGAACTTCAAATTCTAACCAAACACACTTTCGATCAAAAACCTATCCAAAACTTGTCTGAATGATCTGAAATTTTGCACGCATATACAAAATGACATGACAAAGCTACAAAAACTTCCGGAATCCCAAACCGATGGATCAAAATTCACTATCGGACTGGAACTTCAAAAATTTCAAAATTATTCAAGCCTAAATGAGCTACGGACCTCCAAATTACATTCTGAACATGCTCCCAACCCCAAAATCACCTAACGGAGCTAACAAAACCATCAGATTTCCATTTCAAGGTTGATTTCACACTGCTCCGAATACGATCCATTTTTCAACTCTTAAGCTCTCGTTTTAGGGACTAAGTGTCTCAAAACATTCTGAATTCTAGAACCGAACATCCCGGCAAACCAAAATAGTTGAAACAAACTTAGGAAAAGTAGTAAATGGGGGGACAGGGCATAAATTCTAAAAATGACCGGCTAGGTTGTTACAATTTAAAACATGAAGAATCGATTTAAATAGAGTGTAGAAGAAATTCCGAAAACCCTAACTTTTGAAAGAAAGTAAAATAACTTGAAATGGATGATTTTTCAGAAGAAACTTGAGTATAGTGTAGAAACATAGAAAGAAATAGACTTAGATTGCCAAAAAATAGCACAGATCTTAAGAGATTCTAACAAAGTTAGGGTTTCAAAAGAAACCCAAATAGAAACGGAAGAACCTTCTTAGAACCTCAAAGATCATAACTGGTACAGTATGATATCACTCAAAATCACACTGAAGCAGCCAAGAACAAAAAAATGAAAACCCCTAGATGCAAATCGGTGTGGCTTAGGGTCATTGAAGACCTCAGAGAAATGTATGGCATGAGAGAAGCCATTGGAGGCTTAAGAGACGATGAGAGGTGACCGCAGATGACCAGAGATGAGAGGTCAGCGGTTGAAGATTAGGGTTAGGTTGAGAGAGTTTGAGAGTAGAGAGGATTTTAGGGCAGAGGGGTTAGTAGTGAAACTGAATTAGTTGTTGGGGGTATGGGTTAGTTTAATTAGGAAGGAGAGATATAGATCGTTGATCAAAATGTTCAAACGACCATGTTTTGACAAAAATCGAGTCGGGTTGATGTATTTGGGGACTGGGTCGGGTGATTTAAATAGAAATTAGAATGGGTTGTGTTTAATTTAGGTTGTAATTGAAATGCAAATCTCGCTATAATTTAAATAGTCACTTTTCAGTATTTTAATTTATAAAAAATAATAAAATAATTTATGTAAATAAATTAAAGGTACTAAAATAATTTATAGTACATAGTTAATTATAAAAAATACCAGACCTAGTATTGTGAACATAAATGGAATTAAATTTTTAAAGAGGCTAATATTGCAATTATATGCAATTTAGCTTTAAAAATACTAAATAAATTTGTAAAAAATGTATAAAAGTTCCTTTGGCTATATTTTAACAAAAATATGAGAATAAAATAGGTAAATTGCCAATATGATAGTTTTGGAAGTTATTATTGAGATTTTATGGATGACAAAGGGAATAATAAATCAATTTATATCTTTGAAAAATTATGGAAAAAATAAAACACTTGGATATACTTATATATGCATATATATGCGATTTTGAAAGTATTTTATATATTGAAAAATATATGTAGGAAAAAATTGGGTATCAACACTTATTATTTGAGCCAACAATCTCGCAAATGCCATATTACGAGTTGACAAAAAGCACACATATGACCATCTTGTAGTTGCATCTATCAACATCATAAAATACTTGAATGGTCCACATGGAGGGTATATAGACCCACATATATCACCATGTATACATTCCAGAAATACAGGGGATTCAATCACAACTTTAGCTGTTGATGGTTTAATAACCAATTTTCCTTGAGAACAAGCAGCACAACTGTGATGACCAAAAGGGTTATCACCTTGAAAATATTATTTGATATTGCCTCAATTTACATGCACAGTCCGGGCGCATAGCCGGAAAGTTTTTGTGTTAGAATATGTGAATTCTATGAAAATTTTGAAGAATTTTGATATTAATATTGATATAGTTGACTTCGGTCAACATTATTGGTAAACGGACCCGGACCAGAGATAGCACGGTCCCGGAAGGTCCTTGGAAAAATATGGAACTCGGGCATGTGCCCAGAGTCGAATTCTGAGGCATAGAGCCCGAGATATGAATTTTTCTGTTAAATTATTTTTCTTAAATTATTAAGGAAAATAAAAATTAAAATTGATTAAAAGACCATAGTATCGGGCTCGTATTTTGGTTTCGATGCCCGACACAAGTCTTATATATTATTTAAGCACTTCCTACAAAGTTTGACGGAAATTGAACGTCGTTTGGCGTATTTTGAACTATGAGTTCCAAGTTTGAAAGTTAATGAAATTTAAGAGAAGAAATCAGGAATTTGAGGCTTGATTCTATGAAAACGATGTGATATTGGCGATTTGATCATGCGAGCAAGTTCGTAGTATGTTTTTGAGGTTGTGTGTATGTTTGGCTTGGAGCCCCGAGGGCTCGGGTGAAGATTTGATAGGCCATGAGAGCAAATTCTGAAAATAACCACAGCTTGTATTTTTCCCAGCTGCTATCTTCGCAAATACGAAGAATCACTCGCAAATGCGAACAGCCCCAATTTAGCCTGAGTTCGCATATGCGAACAAATCCTTCGCAAATACGAAGAGACCCAAAATTGGCCTATGTTCGCAAATGCGAAGAAATCCTTCGCAAATGTGAAGAGACCCAGAATTGGCCTATGTTTGCAAATGCGAACAAATCATCGCAAATGCGAAAAACCCAGGCTTTGCTTAAGTTCGCAAATGCGAACAAAGACCTAGCAATTGCGAAGTCTGAGGGCTGGCCTGTCATGTTCGCAATTGCGAACAAAAGTTTGCAATTCCTATATTTGCACCTGTGCAATTTTATACTTAAACAATTTTAGACCCCCTTTTCACCATTCTTTCAAAACCCAAAACCCCATAGGCGATTTTTCTAGAGCAATATCAGTCCAAATCACTTGTAAGTCGATTTTCACTCAACTCTTTCATTTCCTAACATCATTACACAGGTTTTCCATGAGAAATCAAAGGTTTTTATGGTTGAAATTGATGTTTTTGGGTAGAACCTAGGTTTTTCATAAATTGGGGAGTTGGACCTCGATTTCAGGTCCGATTTCAACACAAATCATATAATTGAACTCGTGAGGGAATGGGTAACCGAATTTTGGTCCGAACCCCGAGTTTCGACTATGTGGACCCGGGGGCATTTTGGGAAATTTTGAGTAAAACTTTGGGAAAGCCATTTTTATGCATTCAAACCAATTCATATAGTGTTTTTGTCAAAGTAATTGCACCAATTGTGATTAGATTCGAGCGAGTTGGAGGTTGAGTTACGAGGTAAAGTGACAGTTGAAGGTTAATTGGACTTCAAGGCTTTGAGGTAAGTGTTTGATCTATCCTAGCTTGAGGGAATATGAGAGAGTATAATAATTTGCTAATTGCTAAATGATAGAGTGCGGTGTATAGGCGTGGTGATGAGCATCTATACACTAGAGTCTAGCATGACCGTGAGTCATTTATTGATACATGTTGCGAGCTAATGTGGAACTTTCCTAAGTTATATCATTATTCCCTTGACGGGACTTTGTTGTGTTGTTATTGTTCCCTTGCCGGGATATTGTTATGACTATTGTTACTCCCTTCTCGGGATGGTAGTTGTTATTTTTTTTCATTTTTCTTGCCCGTTGACTGTGACTGCTATTTGGGTAAGGAAGAGCGATAATGCACGAAGGGTGATGCCGTGCCATTTTTAATTATATTCGCACAAAGGATCATTCCACTCCATGTTTTACTATGTATGCACGAAGGATCATTCTGTGCCATTGTTACTTAAATCATACACGAAGGATCATGCCATGCCATGAATATGAAGATGAGAGTAAAAGCACGAAGGGTGATGTTGTGCACTTTTAATTGATTATTTGGTGAAAATGAGCGTAAAAGCATGAAGGGTGATGCCGTGCAACCATTCAATTTTCTTGTTTTGGGATAACTGTTTTGCTGCACTCTGGTTTTACCTTACTGATTAATTATGTATATTCGATTATGCTCCTCTAGCATGTTCCCTCCCTTGCTATTTGTGTTGCTCAATATTTCTGTTATTTTGTGGTACATATGTATATAGAACTACACAGATTTATGTGAGTGTCTGGTCCTAGGCTTGTCAGTACATCGCCGGGATAGGCCCAGCACATGGGGTCGGATTGTGCTGATACTACACTTCTATACATTTTTGCACAGGTCTAGGTTTTGAGCAGGAGTAGCAGCAGTAGTTCACTAGCAGGATTAATATACTTCCGAGACTGAGGTAGCTTGCAGGCATCCGCAGGCCCAGCGTCTATTCGTATTGCTTTCATTACTGTTGTAGTCTCATTGTTTCGAGATAAACGGTTATTATTTATTTCTTTCAGACCATTATGTATAGTTATTCTTAGTAGTTCATGAGTTTGTGACTCCACATCTTGGGTAGGGGATTTATTGTCGAGTAATTCACACTATTATTCAGTTTTTATTAAAAAGACTTCCACAAATAAAGTTATTATTAATATTCTTGTTAGTAAATAGGATAACATGATGGTTGTGTAAATGTAAAGGTGGTGAGTAAATTGGCGTGCCTAGCTACCTCGAGTAGGCGCATCACGATCCCGCTGGTGGGGGAATCCGGGTCGTGACAAGTTGGTATCAGAGCTCTAGGTTACATAGGTCTCACAACTCATGAACACGCTTAGTAGAGTCTGAGGGGTAGGTACGGAGACGTCTGTACTTGTCCTCTAGAGTCTATTGAGTTAGGCAAAGTCTCTCATTTGTTCCTTCTTGTCATGCGATTTGTTCCTCACTGATTGGATTTCTACTCTGTTCTTTTGTAGATGGTCAGAACACGCTCGTCTTCATCCGTTGATTAGTAGTCCGAGACTCAGGAATCTCCCGTGAGGGGCAAGGGCCGAAGTTGTGCTGGAGGCAGTGGTAGGGGTAGAGCTTAGCCCCAGGCAGCGGATCCAGAGGTGGAGCCTCATGTTGAAAATGGTGAGGAGGTTCCAG
>JASVEL010012724.1:0-13111 GCA_032618575.1 Nicotiana noctiflora
GAAAGAAAGTCAAAGACAAAGGTACTAAGAGCAGAATAAAGTGAAAAGGCCAGAGCCCATACGACGTTGATTCATTTCAGTTTGAGAAGAGAATCACCCTCAAAACCAGCAAGCAACAAAAAAAATCAACGAAAGTTGGGCTAGGATCAAGCAATTGAAACGATCAAGACCACAAAACCAACCACCATTTCAAACTAATAATTGTTCTTTGTTTGAAAATTAAAGTAGGTGCAATTCGAGCAACGTGCAAGAAGCAGGTGCAACCAAAAGGGAAAACAAATGCGCAAGCGCTGAAACAACTTTGCAACAGGGAACCGACCAAAAAGGGGAGTTTCCCCCAAATTCTTTCTTGCATTTTTTCTAAAAAATCTAAAATCATGGTAGCATAGGGCCCTCATTCCCTAGATATCCCGATAACCCATGGACCTCCCTAGCATAACCCAAGGAGCTTTTTTTCTTTCTTATCCGGCATAACCTGCGGATCTCCCTAACATAACCCAAGGAGACTTTTTTTTTCTTATCCAGGCATAATCCACGGATCTCTTTGGCATAATCCAACGAGCCTTTTTTATTCCTTATCCCGGCATAACTCGCGGATCTCCCTAGCATAACCCAATGAGCCCTTTTTCTTTTTTATCCCGGCATAACCCGCGGATCTCCCTAGCGCAACCCAATGAGCCTTTTTTCTTTCTTATCCCGGCATAACCACAGATCTCCCTAGCATAAACCAAGGAGTCTTTTTTCTTTCTTATCTCGGCATAACCCGTGGACCTCCCTGGCATAACCCAAAGATCCTTTTTCCTTTTTTCACGGCATAACCCGTGGACCTCCTTGGCATAACCCAAGGAGCCTTTTTTCTTTCTTATCCCAGCATAACCCGCAGATCTCCTTGGCATAACCCAAGGACCTTTTTTCTTTTATTCCGGCATAACCCAGGACCTTTTTCTTCTATCCTGGGATAACCCACAGACCTCCCTAGCATAACCTAAGGACCTTTTTCTTTATCCCGGAAATTATCCGTGGACCTCCCTAGCATAACCCAAGGACCCTTTTTTTTAATATCGGCATAACCCGTGGACCACCTTGGCATAATCCAAGGGCCTTTTTCTTTTATCCCGACATAACCCGTGGACCTCCCCGGCATAACCCGAGGACCTTTTTCTTTTCTTGAATAATCTAGCCATTTTCAAGCATAACCTGGCTTCATTCCCAAAGATGCACAATCCTGATTCTATCGCTTAGATATGTGTCACAACTAACTCACGAAATGTTTCTAGTGAAAACTGGGGCAGAAACATTTTGTTCATTTGTTTGTTTTGGTATCTTAAGCAGGTCTAACATTGAGGCACAAGAGTGAGAGACGATCGATGGAATGAGTCTCTATCTAGAATAAAGAAAAGAATAAAGGAAATGAATTCAAAATGTTTTGAGCAAACAAAGGTGCAGATTGCTCAATTTGATTGAAGTCACAAGCTCCGCTGATCTCGCCTTGACCCAATGTTGCGGGAAGAAACAATACCTACAACTTGCGACCATCAAGATTCAGATCGGAGTCCACAACAAAATCAGCTAAGACTCAAGATCAAGCTTCAAGAGATTTATAGATATGAAACTTGTAACTCATAGTTGGTGGGTATAGCTAGCTTAGCTTTGATTTTCCTCTCTAGTATAATAAGGAGGTCATCAAATAGTAGCAGTATCAACAGTAGTAAATCACAGCTCCCGGTAGTCCCAGGTACCAAAACTTCCAAAACTACACCAACCTGATTCCTTTATAGCCGAGGATATGTAGGCAAACTCTGAAGTAGGGTTCGGTCAGACAATTTTCAAAAATGATTCTCTTGGAGTGCCAAGCAGGAAAATATCTCTCATGATTGCTCATTTATCTTTACCCAAAAACCCTTGGTGTCTTCGAGCAAAGAGGGACAGCTGTGAGCACTTGATTTTTGCCTCGCTTGAATTATTCTCATAGAATTCTTAGAATTAGGACTTTTCTTTTATTATTTGAATTTTAGGGAAATAATTGCATGATTTTTTGTGTTTGTTTGCATTTTTAGTTGGCATAATTCATAAAAAATACAAAAAAACATCACATTTGCATTTAGAACCCAATTAAATATTTTTTAGGTTTACTAGTTAATTAATATTATCAAAAACAAGAGAAAATAATAAAAATAGTTACTTTACATTTTTGTTTAGTTTTCTTTTATATATATATATATATATATATATATATATATATATATATATATATATATATATATATATATATATATATATATATATATATATATATATATATATATATATATATATATATATATATGAGAAAATTCAAAATTAGGAGTCTTAATATAAAAACCAGGTTTTGGGCCAAAGTAGCACCGGCCCAAACACGCTTCAGTTTGGCCGAGCAACCGTCATCCATATCCGGTCCAGCTCCCCCCCCTCCCCCCCGTGCAAAACGATGCCGTTTTGGTTCGGATCAATCTCGACCGTCTAGATTTTTTGATCCAACGGTTGGGAATCCCACCTTGATTAATATATAAATGTCTTAACATTACCCTACCCCCTCAGACCCCCACCCTATCGTCTTTCTAACTCTAACTCAAAGACCATTCCTCCGCCCTCTCCCACCGTCCGCCACCGGCCAGAAATTGCCTCTGCCGGCAGCGATTCTCCAAATGACCCCAAATTTACCCCCCATGTTCCTCTCCTTCTCCCCTTTCTATATCCATGCCACATCTCCCTCAAATCACACCCAAACAACTCGAATATTGAAAACCCTAATGCCGTCTTCGTCGCCCACGGCGGCGCTGTCTCCAAACCATCTTAAAACAATACCCCATAACCCTCGCGCCTCCCTCACACCTAATATGTCATTGGTTTCCTTTGAAAATGTCCAGAACTATTCAAATCTTAGATCCGAGTTCAAGCTTCAACAGTTCAAACCATTTGACCCCAAGCATTTGTTCTGCGTGATATAGGAGTTTATTCACTATAAATTGTCGTTGCTCGTGTGAATTAGAACATCAAATGTAGTGGCAAGTTAAATAAGTAAGATTCCTTTTCATTTGATTTTTTTTTAATTTTTTGCATGTTATATTCCCTCATTGACTAATTGTTCTCCATGTGAATTGATTTGAACTTTTTAGGTTTCTTAATTGATTTTTGCTTTGTTCATTCTGTTATTAGTTTTAATTTTTATTTTTGGTTTAATTTTTGGTCTGTTTTGATTTTTTCTGTTGGTTTAATTTAGTGTTTCGGTCTATTAATATATACTTTAGATCTTTAATTTTCATCTCTCATTGATTAGATTAGTTAGATAACTCAGTAGTATATCTCATGTTCGTTGATTTTGGTTTGAGCTTTGATTTCATTCTTCATGTTTATATTAATTCTTTGCAGTTACACTTATTTTAATTTTTGTTTGATTGGTATTAGAATTAATTCCAGTTGTTCAAGTTTAATTTCATAATTTATTTTGGTTTTTTATACTTAAAATAAGATAATTAGACTATTAGTTCGATTTTAGGTTCTTCTTTTAGTATAATTGAATTTCTTTAAATGATCCAGCATTTGTTACTTAACTTTGGTCAGTTTTGACCTAGGTTAACAAGGCTGGGGGGAGGGGGTCAGTAATCATAGGCTAGTAATTCAGAATCCAAGTATGGGCAATATGAGTAATTCAAAATAAAGAATCTTGCAAATAATTGACTTGAAAACCCCTAGAACTTTCTAGATGGGGTTCCAATTAGAATTTTATGAACTTAGTAGTGTAACTTGGGAAACGAGCCAATAAATAAGGGACTAACTAGCTAAAATTTAAAAAATAAAAGAGAGACTTAGGGGTAAAACGGAAATCTTAAGGTTGCCATAAGCTTTGCCTATAATAAGGCATGCCCATTGCTTTATTGAACAAATTTCAAAATCTGAAAAATTCAAATAAGTTGTTAGAAGTCTAGAGAGCTCAAAAACTCTAAAATTTTTAAAATTCAGATCCAAATACTACTGAAAACCCTACGAAAAATCCAAAACAAAATCTGGTAGAAGTAGATAGTTTACATACAAAACATTAGTGTTAAAAAAAATGGAAAAATCAATAAAATATAGTATAAAATCCTTTCCAGATCTGTTTTTGTTTAATTGCATTGGTTCTTCAAGCTGATTTTCAAATCCAGCCAGTGTATGTGGTTAATTGAAGTTCCTTTAAAGTCAATTGCATCCTGTTCCTTTTCCTATATTTTTGGTGCTCAATTTGTGAGCTGATTGCTTCTGGTTTTAGTTGCTGATTATTGCATGCTGCTGCTGACTTATCCTTCTCCTTATTTTGTTTGAATTCCAGGTATTGCTTAGCCTCAAATGATATATGAGAATTGAGTCATATGTACCATCCAAATTGGAAAGAGAAATAAAGTGCAAGCAATTTTTTCTCTTCTATTTTACCTTAGTGATAATGCATTTTACATCTGTATTTATTTGAACTTCATAATAGTTGTTTTAATGGGACTGTGTGGACTGCTTTTCATTGAACTCCTGTACTTTTATAAGTACTTGAACGTCCTGTTAATGATGCTAGGTTTAATGTAATTGGTTTAGGCTTTGTTATAATGAAATTTAAATTTAGAATGTGATACTAGTTTGACCAAGTTGGTTTCAGTCTTATCAATAACGTTCGAACATATCACCATGATTCAAATCTGAAAATATTACTGAAATTGAAGCTCACCATTAGCTATAAGAGACCGGCTATTTTTAAAATTGTTTGCCATATAGTTCATTAAAAATCAGAAATAGATATTAGTAGGTAATTCTAAATTCTAGTCCACGATTAGGTTGTTTTAGGTGTATTGATCGAAATTAATGAGCTGTTGGATTTCCAGATCTAGTACACTAGTTCATTAGAATGCAAACATGTTGAAACATGTATGAGCTTTGGATTCTAGACAATTAATAGTTTGTCAAGTCCAATTGTAATTCAAGTCCAATTGTAATAAAAATATCAGATTTAATAAGACCAGATTTTTGGGCGCATTATCAGATCTAGTAACAGGCCCAGTCAAGACTATGAAGTCTCAATCCAAAGGCCCTAATCCTATCTTACTTTCTATTTGGATCTGGATAGAGGCCGATGACTGGACAACAATTAAAAATCTGACCGGATTGCCTCATACCTGGGCTAGTTTTTAGGCCCAATATGCTAAAGAATTTGAAATTTTGTTTTACGTTAGTGGTTAAATTCTATAGTACAATTTTGGGCCTTCCAAGTTAGGTAGCACATTTGAATTAAGGGGCTTTTTTCTTGTTTAAGCGTGAAATTGAACTTGAGGAATTCCTTGAATGCTTTTAATAATTGTAATTAATAATGCTAATTACTTAAGGCCCTCTTAGAGACAATACTTAATAGAAAATCATAGTTCCTTCAGGCTGCCCTTTAAAATGAAAGTGAGGTGCACCACGCCAAACAAAATTCATAAATTGCGTGGCCATCTCTAAATACTCATACTAAAATACTTAGAAACCGAGGCGCGATATTTAGCAAATTTTTATGGCCGCCCTCAAAGTAAATAATATGCTAGTTGCTTTAGGTGCGTTCTTTAATAATCTTACCTTCCTAAATTCGGTTATACATTTCATTCGATCCAAATCCAAATTCCAAAATATTGAATGAAATGTATCGATGATCCGGGTGCATTTCATGTGACGTGCTCCGAAAATATATTTTAAACGATGTTCAATTTCATAAACTTAATTTAAAGCGGAAAATAATTTTAAAATTGTATTATAGGATGAACATGTTTTAAAATAAAAAAATTAGGCCATTTATTATAGTTTAAGTGACTATTGCAAAACTACGGAATCCGGGGGTGCCTAACACCTTCCTCCGGGTCAACATAATTTCTTATTCAGAATTTTTGGTTCAGAGATTCCATTTGTGAAGTCGAAAGTTCCTCAATTTGCGATTTAAGAAAAACCGGTGACTTGGGACATCATAAGTCAAACCTGTCCCAAGTGGCGAATCTGAATTAATTAAATAATCTCATTTGGAATAATGTCACTTTAAATGAAAAACTCTCTTATACACTATCCTCCGGGGTAGGTGTGTAAAAAGGAGGTGTGACAATACTTTAAAAATAAAAGAATTGTAAAAGATAATATGAAGTTATTAAATGCTTAACTAGTCTATTAGGATATTGTTTTTGAGGAAATTATTTGTTAAACGAAAAAATATTTTTTTACGCTATTATCCTAATGATTTATAATTATTTATTTTCTTTGATAGTTTTTACTATGTCGAATTTGTTAAAGCTTGAGTTTGTGGCACTTGACAATTCTGGAAAGAATGACCTATCATGGGTTCTCAATGTTGTGATTCACTCAGCCGCTAAAGGCCTTGATAACACCACCACTCAGAGTAATGAGGCATCAAGCCAGGACAAAGCAAATTCCATGATTTCCTTCGTTATCATTTGGGTGAAGGTTTGAAGGTTGAATTTTTAACAGTGAAAGATCCACTTGAATTGTGGACTGGACCGAAGGAAAGTTATGATCACCTTAAGGCTACGGTATTGCCAAGGACTCGATATGAGTGGATGCACTTATGATTTCAAGATTTTAAGATCGTAAGTGAGCATAAATCTGTTGTATTTTGAATAACTTCCCAACTAAAATTATGTGGGGAAGTTATAAATGATGAGGATTTGCTAGAAAAGACTCTTATGACTTTTCATGCATCAAATATGATATTATATTAGCAATACTATGTAAGGGGTTTTAAAAAGTATTCTGAATTGATCTAATACCTTCTGGTGGCTGAGCAACATAATACCCTTTTGCTGAAAAATCATGAAGCCCGTCCCACATGGTCAAATCCGCTTCCTAAAGTGAATATGGCAGTTAGACGTGATAAGTCTTGAAAAAGACAGAATAATAATCATGGCCATATGAATGTATGTAGGCATGGCAACGAAAAGGGATGATATAATAGTCGTCATCGTGGTGGTCATGGAAAACGAGAGAATAATATGGGTTCTCAAAATAATCCTTCAAGAGGCAAAAACGGTAACTGCCACTGCTGTGGCATGAAAGGTCATTGGAAAATTGAATGCCGTGCACCTCAGTATTTTGTCAGGCTTTATCAAGACTCCATAAAAAGAAAGACAAATAATGTTGGAACATATTATGCTAATGCCCTAGTGGAGTCTCAGCTGATCTTTAAAAATGATTTCGAGGCAAGACCTTCGAACAAAAATAATGACAATGTCGAGGCAAATCTTGCTTTGAATGATGATTATTTTCAAGGCCTCGATGATCTTGCTAATTTGGAAGTTGAATACTTCTTTGGAGATCAAAACTAAAGTTTGGTCATTTGACTAGGGAATGCAATTATTTTATTTTTTTTCAGTGGTTTTTTTTGTCTCGTTCTAAAGTTATTTTTTATTTTCAAGTAGTACTTAAGTTATCTTAAGTTGTCATTGGTGATATTAGTTTTTTCGTATGTCTCATGATGTTCTTTTATTTTCTTATAAAGAATATAAAATTCCCCAGTCTTCAATTGGAGATGAGTAATGGAGATTTACGCATTTTTGGATATTGCTGCAACTCACACAATATTAAGAGAAAATAAAATTTTATCTTATTTGGTTATGAAAAAGGCTTATGTTAATACAATATCTGGTAGTACAAAGTTAATTGAGGGCTCTGGAAGAGCGGCTTTATTACTACCTGAAGGAACGATATTAACTATTAATAACGCATTGTATTGTAGTAAGTCTCAAAGAAACTTGTTGAGTTTCAATGCTATTCACCAAAATAGCTACCATGTTGAGACCTCTAATGAAGAAAATGTTGAATTTATTTATATTACTACAATAAAAGCAAAAAAAATGTGTGCAGGAAAAACTACCAGCATTTTCTTCTGGGTTGTAGCACACAAATATTGGTGTGGTTGAATCACATGCAATCGTAAACAAAAGGTTCACTACTTCTAATGATTTTATCATTTGGTATGACCAGTTGGGTCACCCCGATTCTAAGAAGATGTGCAGAATAATAGAGAATTCAAATGGGTACACATTGAAAAAATAATAAGATTCTTCAATTTTAGGAATTCTCTTGTTGTCACGAATAAGATTCTCCCACCATCGGGATCGTGATGGCGCCTACTCGAGGTAGTTAGGCAAGCTAATTTACTCACCGCCTTTATATTTACACAACCATCCTGTTCTCCTATTTAATAACAAGTACAATAACTTTAATTGCGGAAGTCTTTTTAATAAAAACAAAATAATAGTGTAAATTACTCGACAATAAATCCTCTACCGAAGATGTGCAGTCACAACTCACGAACTACTAAGAATAACTACACATAATTGTCTGAAAGAAATAAATAATAATCGTCTATCTTGAAATAATGAGACTACAACAATAATGAAAGCAATAAGAAGAGACGCCAGGCATGCGAACACCTGCAAGCTACCTCAGTGTCGAAAGTATAATAATCCTGCAAGTGAACTACTGCTGGTGATCCTGCTCAAAACCTGGACCTGCGCAAAAATACACAGAAGTGTAGTATCAGTACAATCCGACCCCATGTGTTGGTAAGTTCCTGGCCTATCCCGACGAAGTAGTGACAAACCTAGGACCAGACACTCACAATAACCTGTGCAGTTCTATATACATATGTACCACAAAATAACAGAAATATAGAGCAACACAAATAGCAAGGGAGGGAACATGCTAGGGGAGCACAATTGAATATACATAATTAATCAGTAAGGTAAAAATAGAGTGCAGCAAAACAGTTATCCCAAAACAAGAAAATTGAATGGTTGCACGGCATCACCCTTCGTTCTTTTATGCTCATCCTCACCCAATAATTAATTAAAAGTGCCCACATCACCCTTTGCGCTTTTACTCTCATCCTCACATTCATGTCACGGCATGATCCTTCGTGCATGATTTAAGTAACAATGGCACGGGATGATCCTTCATGCATAAATAGTAAAACAATGCACGGAATGATCCTTCGTGGATAAATAGTAAACCATGGCACGGAATAATCCTTCATGCATAAATATTAAATTATGGCACAAAATGATCTTTCATGCATAAATAGTAAAACATGGCATGAAATGATCCTTCGTGCGAATATAATTAATAATGGCACGATATCACCCTTCGTGCATTATCACTCTTCCTCGTCCAAATAATAGTCACAGTAAACGGGCAAGAAGAATGAAACAAATAACAACAACCGCCCCGGCAAGGGAGTAACAACAGTCATAACAATAACCCGACAAGGTGAACAGTAGGGTTGTCACGCCCCAAATCGAGGGACATGACCGGCGCCTGACCGGGTTGCCCCAGTCAAGCGGACCTAGGTGCCTTCCATTCCCACGCGTTACCCCTGTGTTGACTGTTACTCATTAACCAAAATATCTTACCAACAATGACTGATTTCACAATGCATAAACATAACCATGTGATTTATTTACTAACAAGTTCATAATTTATATTTACAACGCCCCATACATATACATAGGCCACAATCCCACGGTTTACATGTCTACGGAGCCTCTAGGATACAAAAAGGGAAATACAATACTTGCCGGTAACAAGGCTCCGGCTATACCTTACAAAAATCCAAAAGAAAGTCTGAAATAAAAGTGGCATGAGCCACACTGTGCCCCGAGGAAGAAAGGGGCTCACCAAAACGGGCAGTGGAAGGAGAAGGATACTACTGCCGATGAGCTGAAGTACCTGCTACTGATCCACCTACAATCATGATACGAATGTAGCGTCCCCAGCAAAAGGGACGTCAGTACACTTGAATTGTACTGGTATGTATGGACAAACTTTGTCCCAAGTAAACTCAAGCCATTAAATTACATCAACAATTACTTAAGCCAGCCAACCATGTTTCCACATTTTCCTCATTTCAAATAATTCTCACACAAAGCACTTTCTACAATCAACCAATTTAACAATAACCAATCAATCACGTAAAGCACAAGTAGTCAAACAAAGGGGCAATCGGTGCCCCACAGGTTGCAAACTCTCCTGCTGTCTCCTTTCACAATTTCACATTATTGATTTATGTATCAATTTTCAATAGCGATTTCGATCGCTTTCCATCCTTATTGCCCCTGACCACCCTTATTACCTCGGCCACCCTTATCACCCCAACCCACACCTTATTTCACCACGTCGCGGCGCGCGACACGACCCCGCCTTACAGTTGAAAACACAACAATTTCAAACAGCAGATAAGGTACTACACACAATTTCAACAAGTTCAAATAAGCTACTTGCACATTGTTTCATGTTCTCAATTACTTCTCAAGCCAATATCACAACCAAGTTACAATGTTTCCACATTCAAGAGTGTTCACACATGTATATTCAACAATTTTCCATAATTCAAGTGTTTCATCTCTTTCCACAATAAACCAATTCCCAAGTGTTTCATTTTCTTTTCCACAAGGTGCCATATAGGCCATCATAATCATTATTCACAAATTCTTTACCCAATTCAACTCTCATTTACCTTTCGGTTCATATTTCATACCACAACACTCATAGTTCAACAACAACTTTGAATATCCAACAACAACATCAAATAATCACATACAATTTCTCAAATCAACACATGCCAAACAATTTTACACATAAGGGCGATTTCACAAGAATCAAAATTAGCCATACATAACTGGTGATGAGTTTTCTTCCTACTTTATGCTTACCCAAGATATCCTACTCTTGCCAACCTTGTTCTTGAAGACTCTTACTTCTACTCACTTCTTTTTACTAGAAATCAAATTCAATAATCATGCATGAGTGTAAAAATTCTATTTTTAAAAGCTATTATATGAAAACCTTCCTTTACCCATCTTAAAACTGAAAATTAAAGAAAATAGCTAGGGTTTTTACCTTGAAAAGATTGGGGATGTTGAATCTTTGCCCTAGAATCCTTTGGAATTAAGTAGTTGGAACAATCTTTGAAGATGAAAGATTTCTCTCTCTAAAAACCTCTCTTCTCTCTCTAATTTTGGTGAGGTGATATGATAAAAATGAAGAAGAAAGGTGTTATATTAAAGAAGAGATCGGGTCAAAATGTTACAAAATCTGGGCCGGGGTCGAATATGCGGTCACTATGCGACCGCAGAACCCACATGCGGTCCGCAAAGTGACCGCAGAATGGCCTCAAAGATTACAAGTTTCTGTTAAGGAATGCGGCCGGAATGCGGTCCGCATGTTTGATCTGCGGTCGCAAAATGCACCGCAGATTTGACATGCGATCGCATATCGACCGCACATTTGACGGATTTTTGAGAAACTCTCTGGAACGATTTGCGGTCAGAATGCGGTCCGCATGTTGATTCTGCGGTCGCATTCTTGACCGCATATTTGACACTTTTTCGGAAAAATTATTTCTCTACATTTTTGAAACTTAAATCACTACCAAGGGTCCGAATTCTACGCATTCCTAACACATTATTCGGACCATGACACCACATCTACTAGGTTTTATGCACAAAAATTTTACGGGGCCTTACAAGTCAGCTCCACTAAGATCATTCGTCCTCGAATGAGGATTTTGAAATAAATGAGTTTTGAAAGACATGATATGCAAGCTATCAAAATTTTGACTAACTCTAATATTTTAGAAAAATTTCGCCAGAGTTTCCTTTGTATTATGGACATATCCACCTGACAGAGGGCCCCCGAAACACATTACCAAACAACAATACACAAATACAACACTTTTCACAACTTGTATATACTTTCTTGCCTCAACAAATGCACACATTTTATCACATTGTTACTATTGCACATAACTAGTCACTTCAATGAGTCCTTTCCTTATTCAACCATTTTAACACAACATGTACACACAAACAAACCACTACCAATCTACACTTACTATTAGTCGCTTACTTAACACATAACTTTTTACAAAATGGAGGAGGCTTTTACTAACACTAAGAGGGAAACAACTTGGACAAGATGACAGTTACTAGAAGTAGGAGGGTCACCTAATTTCTTCTAGGCTTGATCGAACAAATGGGGGTACTTTTCCTTCATCTCTTTTTCTGCTTCCCATGTGGCCTCCTCAAGTTGTTGACTTCGCCACAATACTTTAACAGAGGCAACTTCCTTATTTCTCAACTTACGGACTTGCCTATCAAGAATGGCAAACTGGAACTTCTTCATATGACAAATCTTCATTAACCTCAATAGCCTCGACTGACATGATTGCGGATGGATTTCCAATCACTTTCTTCAACATGGACACATGGAATACCGAGTGCACCGATGACATCTCAAGAGGCAATTCTAGCCTATAAGCAACTTGACCAATCCTTTGAACGATCCGATATGGACCAACATACCTAGGACTCAATTTCCCTTTCTTTCCGAATCGCATGACTCCTTTCATAGGAGATACCCTCAAGAACACCCAATCATCGACTTGAAACTCCAAATCCCTTCGACGAACGTCTGCATAGGACTGTTGACGACTCTGTGCTGTTTTCATTCTCTCCCGAATAACCTTGACCTTTCCCATAGCTTCGTACACCATATCTGGCCCTAGCAATTCCGCTTCACCTGCCTCAAACCACCCAATTGGCGATCTACATCTTCTCTCGTACAATGCCTCAAATGGGGCCATCTGAATGCTAGCTTGATAGCTATTATTGTAAGCAAATTCTATCGGTGGCAAGTGTTCATCCCAATTACCTTTAAAATCTAAGACACAAGCCCGCAACGTATCTTCAAGCGTCCGAATGGTCCGCTCGGCCTGACCGTCGGTCTGTGGATGGAAAGCTGTGCTGAGATTCACCTGAGTTCCCAAACCTTGCTGAAACTTCTTCCAAAAGTTAACTGTGAACTGAGCCCCGCGATCCGAGATGATAGAAAGTGGAGTGCCATGAAGCCTTACTATCTTCTTGATGTACAATCTTGCATATTGCTCCGCAGTATCAGTGGACTTGACAGGCAGGAAGTGAGCTGATTTGGTGAGTCGATCTACTATCACCCATATTGAATCGAACTTACGCTGAGTGCGAGGTAACCCCACCACGAAATCCATATTGATCATCTCCCA
>JASVEL010012725.1:0-44692 GCA_032618575.1 Nicotiana noctiflora
CTGAACCGGCTCGGGTGTGTGAGCCACGGGGGTCTGATTCCCTCCCCCTGCCTGTGAAGAAGATACTGCAGCAGTAGCAGCAACTACCTGTGCCAAGCCTGTGCACACTGATAATATCTGAGCCAAGGTCTCCTGAAGACCCGGTATCACAATAGGCACTACCGGTGCCTGAGCCTGAGCTGCCGGAGCGTTTGCCGCTGGAATCTGGTCCTGAGTCTGGTCAGCCGGTGGGTCAGCAGGTGCTGGTGCTGCTGCCCTACCTCTACCATGACCACGGCCTCTGGGTGCCAATGGTGGTCGTCCGCCACGTCCGTTAGCTCGTGTTCTCGCCATCTGCGAGAGAATAGAATATGGAAAAAAATTTAATTTCATGATAACACAAATCGCACGATATGAATTCAAGAAAATGAGGTTTTTCCTAAAGTTTTTGTAGCCCTTCCGAAGATAGATACGGACGTCTACGTACCGATCCGCGAAAGCCTACTAAACCGGCTCATGACTCGCGAGTCCTAATAACCTAGGCTCTGATACCAACTTGTCACGACCCAAATCCGGTCGTGATGGCGCCCAACAATCAAGCTAGGCCAGCCAAACCAACAGTTTAATTATAACACAATACCAGTCCCCAAATGGACAACCCAAGAAGAATATATGAGTTTAAGAACTCCAATAATAGTAATGCTGAACAAAAGTACTGACACTCCCAAAGATCCGGAGTCACAAGTCTAGAGCCTCTAACAAAACCCAACAGGAAATAGAGAGTACGATATAGAAGTACTCAAGTCCGAATACAAAATATACAATAACAACTGGAATGAGAGGAGAAGCTAGGCTCTGCGAACGTAGGCAGCTACCTCAGCAACTCGATGTGACAATGTAAACGCCTGGAGATGTCCGTCTACTGCTCCTGTGTACCTGAGTCTGCACACAAAAGGTGCAGGGAGTAGGGGTGAGTACTAAGTACTCAGTGAGTAACAAATATATACATGTAGCTGACAGTAAGAAATCCACAAAATACCACAATATGAAGCTACACTACAGTCCGAATCTCCTACGAACTAGCAACAATAATACAATACAGCTACCACAGAGTAATCCAACAAATACGGATGCAATGCAATGCACATAACTGCTACGGCGTGTAGCCCGATCCCATTTAACGTCGACGGCGCTCACTGGGGGTGTGTACAGACTCGGAGGGGCTCCTACAGCCCAAGCGCAATGCTGCTGCGGCGTGCAACCCGATCCTCACATCAACCACTGCGGCGTGCAGCCCGATCCCATACTCAGTCCACAATAAGCAATTAAGTCACAAAACAATTCATTTTCCTTATTTCCAGTTCTCAATTCATAATTTATGAAAAAAATACTTTAACTTTATTAAGTTTGTAAAAGCCGGTGACTTAGCATTTCAAAAGTGTGATTAAAATTCCCAGGACCGAGATAAGTGATTTAAGCAATCTTTAGCTATCACATAAATATTGTCCTCTAAGGACGCTACAGATCGGCACAAGGCCCCAAACAAGGCTTACAGCCCACAAATATAGCAAATACAGTGTATTTCCAACACTAACAACATATTATTCATTCCCGGGATGGACCAAGTCTCAATCCCCAATCACAATCAATCCCGCACCTGCCACGGTGTGCGAGCCACGCCCTATTAGCATCACAATGTGCTAAGCCGGGGTTTCGAACCCTCAAGCTACAATATACACAAACTACTCACCTCTAGCCGGTCGTCGAATCGTCCGCGATGCCTTTTCCTTTGAATTTCGTTGCCTCGTGTGTAGAATCTAGTCAAATAACAATAATTATATCAAATACGGGTCAAAGAATCATAACCCACTTCAATTTATATGAAATTCGCAAAATTACACTAAGTTGGTAAAACCCGACCCCGGGCCCCACTGCTCGGAAATTTCCAAAATTAGCACCAACGCGATCCTTATCTCGCCACGAGTCCGTGCATATAAAATTTATCGAAATCGGAGTTCGAATGGCCTTCCAAATCCAAAAATCCCGTTTTTAATACTTAGGCCACATTTCTTCAAGATTTCAACCCAATTTCATGAAGATTGATGTTAATACTACCATAAATTGATGTTTTTGAGTCAAGAATCTTACCTCCGACGATACCCGATGACTTCTCGGTGATTTCCTCGAGTTTTCTTCTCTCTAGGGCTTGAAATTGAGTTTTGGGGGTGTAAACCCGTAACTCTCTGTTTCTGGACTTAAGTTCACTGCCAGAACAGGTTCTTCTACGCGATCGCGACTTGCTTCACGCGATCGCGATGCTCAAAATCTCGGACTCACGCGATCGCGACTTCCTTCACGCGATCGCGATGCACAATCACCCTGCTTCACGCGATCGCGTCCTTCATTCCTGCGATCGCGTAGCTCATTCTCCCTGGACCCATTTCTTCTTCTACGCGATCGCGTAGATTGGCCTGCGATCGCGATTAACACCCGTTCAATTCTACGCGATCGCGTCTTGTTACCCTGCGATCGCGATGCCTTAGCCTCCAGCTCTACGCGATCGCATCCCCCTCCCCGCGATCGCGGAGAGCAAATATCTGCTGAGGTTATGACAGCAACCAGTTTTTACTCTTTTCTTCCAAAAATGGTCCGTTTGGACCCCCGGATTCATCCCGAGACCCCCGGGACCCCAACGAAAACCACCAACATACTCCAAAACATGATACGAACTTGTTCCAACCATAAAAACACCATACTAAACATCAAAATCACCAATTATCCACGGATTCAAGCCTAAGTTTCTTCAAAACTTTCAAAACTAACATTCAATCCAAAAACCCGGTCAAACGATGTCCGAATGACCTGAAAATTTGCAGACACATCCAAAATCATATAACGAAGCTACAGAAATTGTCGGAATTCCATTCCGACCCCCGGATCAAAATATCACCTACCATCCGGTTTTCGCCAAAATTCAACATTCGCCAATTCAAGCTTAAAACTACACCGGACCTCCGAATTCAATTCCGATTGTTCTCCTAAGTCATAAATGATCCCCGGAACTAGTCGAATCATCAGAATCCGGTTCCGAGCACTCTAACTCAAAAGTCAACTCTTGGTTGACTTTTCATTTTTCAAGCTTTCTTCAAACATGCTATTTGTTGCATTTTCAATCCAAATCACTCTTAACTCACCCGATATACTCAAATACTGATTTAAAAGCATAATATATGAAAATGCAAGGTAACGGGGTGGTAATTCCCGTAACGACAGGCCGGGTCGTTACAGTGTATTATTCTTAGAAGTTCGTGCGTATTGTGACACCAGTCTTGGGTAGTGTATCATGTTTGGGTTTCTTTATCATATTTGATAAAATTGACTAAGTCTTCCGCTAAGTTTAATTATTCCGCTGTAATTATATGTTTTTAATTTAAAGTCTTTAGAAGAGTTTGGTAACTAATGGAAATGTAAGTAAGATTTGGCTTTCCTAGCTTCCATTAGTAGGCGCCATCATGACTCCCGATGGTGGAAAATCCGGGTCGTGACATAAGTCCATTGGACTAATACGATATAAATACTATTAGGACTCATAATACAATCTTAAACCACATACGGCAGACATATGTGATTTCATAAGTGTATTAACAAATGAAAATATTGCAAGTTTTTATTCATATAAGTGTATGCCTTATATTAACCAATATAACATTTTGTCATCGTTTATATATCGTGGATTAATATAATGTAGTAAAGGAATGACACTTTCATAAGACTCCTATATAATTTCATCCCATACGTATAAAATTGTTATATAGGAGAACAATTTTAACATATCTAGTCTATAACAATGCGTAATGTTATAGGTAATCCTACAATGTTATATCATATTATGAAATATATCACTTTATACTATATCGAACGTGTATATTAGGTTAATTGAAAGTGGCTAAGGGCATTAAGATTATGTATATGGCCACAATAACAAAGATTTTATGAACATTAAATGGTTAATATACAATAATTTATTGTAATAAATAAATTATAACAATAATTTATAATTTAATACAACATGATTTACATCATTGTATTTATTGCCCTATAAAAATTTAATATAACATGATTGGGAATTACTAAGAATAACTCATTTTTATGTAAAAATGAGTTAATTATTCCCCTAGATTGGTATTGAGTTAATTTACTAATAAATATTAAATTAGTACTCATTAATGTAACAGGACCTTCCGTTTATATTGAGTTAACCACATAAGTCCATTGGACTAATACGATTGAAATAATAGGACCTTCTGTTTATATATCGTGGTTGTTATTTAGTAGGACGTTCAAACTAGGACGATTGTAGTCATAACAGATTGGGAGTAATGTAATACGTTTATACATAGACGGTCGTAGGCCGATGCGTCCTAGCACAACCATTCAACTATACTATGTAGTATACGTTTATAAGTCCATATTTATATATTTGACTCATTACTTATAAGTCCATATTTATATATTGGACTAATTGACCGTCTATTTAGGCCTACCACAATCGTATTACATAAGTCATATGACTACAATATCATTTTACTAAACATACTAGTACGATTGGGAGTAATTTGACATAGTCAATACATTCCGATTGTGGTCAACCATTTGTTATTAGTCAAATGGACTTATGTATTAGTCCATATATATTAATATAATTGACTAATTACTTATTACTAATCTGTTATTCATAGACGGTCAATGAAATCATATGACTACAATCGTATGTATGAATTTTATTATTGGGAGCAATGTAATACGATTGTAGTCATAGGAACAATCGTATAAATACTTGGGACTGTATTTCAAATGGACTTATGTGGTTGTCGTAATAAATAAGTCCATTTGACTATTAGTCCATACATATGAATGAAATGGACTTATATGGTTGTCGCAAGCCGATGCGTTCTAATGGACTAATACGATTCTGTTATGACATATACTAGGATACCGATGTGTACTAGTATGAACGTATGACATTACTCCCACATAGGAACTTCCATTACATAAGTCCACGTCAATCTGTTATATTTATGCATCCTAGCCATAGTACAATCGTGAATCACATACTACACGATTGTAGATGGTCAATCCATTAAATCACATACTACACAATTGACAATCGTTTAATACGGACTTATTACAATCGTACTACAATCCATTTGACTACTACGTTCAATCACGATATATATTGAACTTCCATTTGACTAATACGATTGTAGTCATTCATATACTAGGACGCATCGGCCTACGACAACCACATAAGTCCATTGGACTAATACGATTGTAGTAATAGGACCTTCCGTTTATATATCATGGTTGTTATTTAGTAATTGACCGTGAATGAATATGATTTCATTCATATACTAGGACGCATCGGCCTACGACAACCACATAAGTCCATTTGACTAATACGATTGTAGTCATAACAGATTGGGAGATGATAGCATCACTGATAATGATAGAGTTTTGGAAGCTCCAAGAAGGCCATTTACAAGATCTCAAGCTAAGGAATTGCAAACTAAGGTTGCTGGACTTCAATGGCAAATAGAGAAGCTTCTAACTATGGAGGAAGAGCTCATGCCCAAAGGAGAAGAGTTGTCGAAGTTTTACAACTATTTGGTTGCTCAAATTGAAGCCCAAGAGGAGGAAGATTTGGTCACCCAAATCAGCCCTTGGAGTCACCAAATGGGCTCAAAATGAGCTTAAAAGAGTTACAGAAAGAGGTGTTACAAGAGGAGCCCAATTGGAGTCCAAACAAATGGCCCAAAACTAGTTGTTTTAAGGCCCAAATCTGCCCAAAAGGGTCTTGGCCGCCCCTCACCTAATTTATGACTTTTCTTAGTCTTTAGCAACCACCTACCTTATTGTAATAATTGTGTTTTCCACTACAACCACCCTACCTAGTTTTTAATATTATTTTTATGCCTTTGTACTCCTATAAATAGGGTGTTCTTCTCATTCATAAGACATATTATTATTGATTGAGTATATCATACTTTGAGAGTTCTTTTCAACCTTTGTTGCTTTTGCTTTGAGATTTATCTTTCAACCTTTACTAGTTCATAGTTCAAGGTAGTAAGATTACTTCTCTTTTGTGATATCTTTGATTCCTTTGTGGTATTCTTAGAAGGCGATTAAAACTAGTATTACTTGTTGTCTCGTAAAGTGGTCAAGATCCGAATCTATTGTTTTGATTTGCTTTTTAAGTAAAGGCGTTTGATTTCTTTCATAAATCAAGACGTTGTTACTTTGATCTTGTCAAGGCTATAGAACTTGCGATTCTCAGAATTCTTTCCTTGAATCTTTCCCATATCCTTTTTTTTCGTCTCTTTAATTCTAGTTGTTCAATTTCTATTTTTATTGCTTCCGCATTTACTTCTGTATCAAACAACCCAATCACTCGAGACGATAGTCTCTAATCACAACAACTGGCCACAATAACCAAATACTAGCAGAAAGAACCTTTCTCATTAGATAGAGTCTTATACACCTTCTGTAACGACTCGGCCCGTCGTTACGGGAATTTCCACCCCGTTACCTTGCATTTACATATCTTATGCTTTTATATCAGTGTTAGAACCAATCGGATGAGTTAGGAATGAATTGAATTAAAAATGAAGCAAATAGCATGTTTGAAGGAAGTTTGAATATGGAAAGTCAACCTAGAGTTGACTATCGAGTTAGAGTCCTCGAAATCAGATTCTGATGATTCGACTAGTTTCGGGGGATCATTTATGACTTAGGAGAGCAATCGGAATTGAATTTGGAGGTCCGGTATAGTTTTAGGCTTAAATGGGCTAAGGTTGAATTTTAGTGAAATTCGAACGGTAGGTGAGATTTTGATCCGGGAGTCGGAATGGAATTCTGATAGTTGCAGTAGCTCCGTTAGGTGATTTTGGATATGCCTGCAAATTTTCAGCTCATTCGGACGTCGTTTGGTCGGGTTTTTGATTGAATGAGCAATTCGGAAATTTTGAAGAAACTTAGGCTTGAATCGGTGTGTAATTGGTGATTTTGATGTTTAGGATGGTGTTTTTATGTTATGAGCAAGTTTGAATGAGGTAATGTGATATACTGGTGGCTTTGATTGAGGTCCCGGGGGCCTCGAGGTGATTTCGGATGGCTAACGGGAATTTTTGAGTTGAAAAATGCAGCAGAAAAATTGCAGAGAAATTTTGTTCTATGCGATCGCAATGCTCTGATGCGATCGCATAGTGTTAGCTACAGTACCCAGGATTTTGTTCTATGCAATCGCATAGTGTTAGCTACAGTGCCCGGAGAGTTTGTTCTATGCGATCGCAATGCTCTGATGCGATCGCATAGTGTTAGCTACAGTACCGGACAGAATGTTAAAAACATTTCAGTCGCGAAAACAACCTATTTTTTCGCAATGCTCTAATGCGATTACATAGTGTTAGCTACAGTACACGGACATAATGTTAAAAACATTTCAATCGCGAAAACAACCCATTTTTCCACCATTTTTGGCCATTCTTGAGAGCTTTTGGACGAGAATTGAAGGGATTTCGATGGGGAATCGTTGGAGGTAAGTTTTATGAGTTAAATACATGTTTTTATACAAGAATCATCCATGGAATTCATGAATCTATAGCTAAAAATCAAGAAAATAGGGCTTGGAGCAAAAACCTTAAATTTAAGATTTGAAGGACCATTTGTGGTCCGAATTGGGAGTTCTAGGTATGTACGGACTCGTGGCGAGATGAGGATTCCGAAAATGTGAATTTCAGAATTTTTCGAGATGTGGGCCCGGGGCTCGGGTTTTGCCAATTTCGTGATTTTTGATATTTTTCGAGTTCTTTCGATTGGGTTATGTTCCATTAGCCTAATTTGATATATTTGTACTGATTTTGACTAGTTTTGACATGCGTGGATGCCGGTTCGAGGAGCTAAGGTGTCGCGGGCATGAGTTTTCGTCGGTTCGAGGTGGGTAATACTTGTAAATGATGTCCTGAGGGTTAGTAAACCCCGGACTTGCACATCTTAGTGCCGTGTTGAGGTGACTTGCACGCCGGATAACGGGCGTGGGGTAGAGCACCATTGGGGATTGTGACTTGGTCCGTCCCGCGTAATAAATAATAACACCTAATTGTTGAAATGAATTGGACTAATTATCATGCTTGGGCTTCGTGCCGATTATTTGAATCCTTCGGGGATTGGTATCATTGTCTTGATAACACCGTGTATATTTTTATCTAAATTTCAGGTTTTAAATGGTATTTTGCTATTCAGCATTTTTATAAGGTTATGAAAAACTTGAACAAGGTCTTAATAACATTTTTATGTGAGCTAACATGATATTGTTGCCCGTAGGGCTTTCTTGATTATTTGTTAGACCGATTGGGGCCGAGGGCCATATGTTAGGGCATGACAATTTATGTGAGCATATGCATACACATGCATGGATCGGACTGCATGCCGCAGTGGTATATGGATCGGGTTGCACGCCGCAGCAGGTGTGATATTATTATTGTGCTTGGGCTGTAGGAGCCCCTCCGGAGTCTGAACCCCTACAGTGAGCACGGGTACCCAAATTGGATGGGGCTACACGTCGTAGCGGTCATATGCATTGCATGGCATACATACATTGGTTTACGTGTACTACGTGGCATAACATTTAGCACTCATACATTACCGGCACACATGCATTAGTTGCCTTATTGACCAGATCTCCTGGTGTAAATTGATAAGGAGTGCTGAGCCCGAGGGGCTGATGTGAGTGCGGACTTGCACTGCTTGAGATTGTATCCAGGTATTGGTATATTATCATGAAAGAAGATAGCTAAAAATTGAGATTTCTAATAATCTATTCACATATGCTGGAAAGGAATAAAAAGATAGTTCTGTAATGTGTAGCATGAGATAGTGCCTTGCGTGGTTTTCTCCCCTTCAGCATTATTTATTTTTATTACTGCTGAGTTGGAAGTACTCACACCCGACTCCCTGCACCTTGTGTGCAGATCCAGGTACATCACAACAGAGCTAATTCTATTGCGGCTCGGGAGTGCTTTTGGACCGTCGAGGTAGCTGCCGGCGTTCGCAGGACCTGATTCTCCAGTTTGTCTATATTTTTGTTCTGACCATCCCACACTTGTGCACAATTATATTCGCTATTTACACTTTGTATACTCTGTAGAGGCTCATGAATCTTGACCCTTCGGTCTATGGGAGTTGGTATGCGTTGGGACTTGGTTCCCCCGTTTTCGATATATCCATCACTGTTATTTTACAATTGTTATGCTTAAATTGGATAAGGCGAGCTCATAGCTCTATGATTGTTGTTGATTGGTCGGGCTGGCCTAGCAGTGTGCTGGGCGCCATCACGACCGGATTTGGGGTCGTGACAAGTTGGTATCAGAGCCTAGGTTTACTAGGCCTCATGAGTCTTGAGCCGGTTAATAGAGTCTTGTGGATCGGTACGGGGACGCCTGTACTTATCCTCGGGAGGCTGCGAACCTTTAGGAAACGCTCCACACTTCTTGGAATTCTTATCGTGCGTACTTGATTCAAATTGAGATATACCATTTTGAAACTCCTTCCGCACATCTGAGTACGCTTCGAGCGCTCAGTAATATAATTGACTTATGGCTTGCGATTCCCCGGTCGAGGGGCGAGATATAATCTCCGTGAATTCATGTTGGGCCGGTCGGGAGGACTCGAGGCCAGATCCTTGTCTATGGCTTGAGCACCAAGGTACTAATTTCGCGAGCCGGTATTATGAAGTTCATACGATCGGTATTGATCTTTATTGTGATTTGATATGTAGCCCTAGCTATGGGCGTGAGAAATATTTTCATCGCCTCTTAATTGGAAGGTAAAGTGCCTTATGTGTAGTGGAACGAGTTCAAACTCGGGAAGACTAAAATGATTATGCTATGTGTATCCTGGTGGAAGGTATTGTGCTGAAATGCTAAATTGAGGCGAGGTAGGTGGATTGATTCTCATGTGTAATTGAAAGGTAGTTGATATGCGTTATGATTCGAGCAGGTACAACGCATGTTCATGTACCAATTATGATAATATGATTTGTGTAGTATTGAGACTAATGTTGTCGATATGCATTGTGATGTCTTGTCGAGTTGTGAATGTATTGCTAGGATGGTTTTGGTGATTCTCTGGCAGGTGGATAGGCCAACTTACAAAGGAAACTCTGCCGAAATTTTTGGAAAATTTAGGACTTAGAAAAGATTTTGTCACCTAAAGAGTGGGCGTAACTGTTGTGTGTGAATGAATGCAAGAATTGCAAAAGAGTTAATATTTCTAATGATTCGAATCTCCGCCGAAGCATGTAAATGACTTGAGTTTAATCTAACTAGAACTTTGTGGCATTATTTGAGTAAGAATGCTATGAGTAGCTAGAAGTGCCTTGATGTATGGCTCCGAGCCAAGTTGGGGAGGTTGTTATTGATTAACTGATTGCACTGTTGTGTGCTGTGTTGGCTCTGTCTCTAAGTATGTTGGGAAAATTCTGATAAAGGTTATGGTGCTTCGTAGATGTGAAGAAATACTAGGATGTTTTGAACTGATGTTGGTAAGGAATGTTTGGTGTATAGAAAAGAGTGATAGCTAATCGTGTCTGTAAGTAATCATGTTCTGCGATTTCAGAAGTTCTAACAAAACACGAGTGGTTCCACTCAATAGGACAGTTGAATTACAGCTGAATAAGGGTGAATGATGCCCGAGAATGGTTTTGCAGTGTTCAAGATTTTGCTTGTAACAATCAGGTGCCTTAAGATTTGTGTATGTGGCTAAAGATGGCGGTTTTGTTAGAGAAGATCAAGGCTTGTGTTATATCATATGAATGATGGGATTCTAGGTAACCGTATGGGAAGGTAATGATAACGAATTCAAATCGCAAGAAGTTCTTCGAAATAAAGTATTGTAGGATATAGTCCGTTTGGGAAACACTGAGAGAGTAATAAGTGACCTATGGTCTTAGACCGAGTGGTCTTATGTACGAGTCTCGTGTGGTAACATGAGTTGATGTATTATGGTGCTACAGTAAGGGCTAATATTAAATTAAAGATGAATCGGAAAGGAAACTGGGTAAATGGAACAACTTGTTAATAAACCGGAATGGTATGAATAGGAATACGACTAATTCCTGGTATGTGGTTGAAGTAATGAGTCTTGCAGATATTGTGCAGCAAAGCTCTTGAGTGCTGGCAGTTGTGTAACTTGATATGGGTATAAGGACTCGGTCCTGGCAATTTAACTTATGCAATGTAATTGGGAGAAAGAGTTTGTGATATGTTTTGATGTGGTTTGAAAAATGAGTGTATTTCCTGTTGGTATGCAAAGCTTGGAATGTGTAATGAGTTTTCTGTATATGGGATCATGAAAGTCCTTGACTAGTTGAGTGCGTCGATGTTTGCGGCGTAGGAAAGGGATAAGAATTTCCATGTTATCTTAGTATGGTATTGTATATGCGATGGGTTATGGAAAAGTTGATAATGGCATATTCAAGGTTTTGAGATAAGTTTATAATATATGGGAAGTCATTAAGATTATTGAGCAGCGCGGGCAGCTGCAGGTGATTTAAGAATCGATCTTTCTGGGATTAAGGAAAATGGTACTGCTATTCTAGTAATTTGGCAGGGTATATGGTCCAAAAGGACAAGGTAATGTAAACTGATAATATCCAGTGGTATGGTGGTATTCTCTTGTTGGATCGACTATAATAATTGAGTCGTTGATGGCATAGTGAAATTTCTGAATGGCTTTCCTAGTATGAATGGACGCTTGATGTGCGTTATGTATTTGTATTGTGAAGAACGGAATCAAGCATGGTGATTCATGTGTTATATGTGTGTTGGAGACTAGAAGTTCTTGTAACCCGCCTACGCAGCGGTGGTATGTCGTGTGTACCGGCACCGTTTAGCGGTTATTGGAAATCGGAAGCCCTAGTGGCTCTCTCTTAGCTTGATATGATGAATTTGGGTTATGATACCTTATTTCAGACTGGTTGACATAAGTCAGGTCGTCTAGACTAATGTGATATGGACTATGTCGGAAAATGGCACAAATTGCGTAGTAGAGAGCATCAGAGTATGCTCCAACGGAGTAGTTGTATCCAGGACCAGCGGACAACTGGTAGGCATTGCTTTGTCAGTTGGACCTTAGTGGAGGATGTCAGTGTAGAGGTATCCACCATAGATTCAGTTCTAGTATTGAGAAACGTTGTCAGATGCGTTTCATGTGGCCGAGTATGTTTGCTGTAATGAGAAAATTCGACTCGATATGCATTTCCTTTTTGCGAGATTTATGCGAGGATCGGGTGGCACGCCGCCACGGGTTATTTGGATCGGGTGGCACGCCGCCACAGGTATGGTATCCGGATCGGGTAGCACGCCGCCACGGGTATGTCATTGGAGCGGGTTGCACGCCGCAACAGAATATGGTGAAAATATAGTTAGTTATATGCTACCTGGTATACAATACTTCCTCGCTTCTGAGGAAAAGTCCGTATTGAGTATCGCTTGGCGAATGGCACATCGGTTGTGTCCTTTCAGGATTTGATAGTGTACATTAATTGTTTCACCGTGGGTGAGATTGATTGCTTGGGTTCGGACCTAAATATGTGCGTGGCTGACCGTTTTGAGCTTGGTAACTTGAGATGCTTCATGAGTAATAGTGTTTGCATAGAATCAAGAATCGTGGCAAGGCCACGTGATGTTATGACCTCTCGAGGAGGATTCAGGTACTCTATTTCTATAATGCGAGACGCGATCTCAGTTCTATGTTATGATGACACAGAGGAATTGAATTGCAGCTCTTTTGCTGGAGACAGTTATCATGATTTGAGCTGTCATGATTCGAGTGTGTTCAGACGTTTCTATTGGATCCTATGTTGTGCTCGTCGTGGCTTAGGCCGGTGTTGAGGTGTCATATAACCAGTGCGGTGGGTTATAATCGAAATGACCGTTGGAGTTATTAATGAATACGAGCATATTGGATCTTAGCTTGTTAGAAAGGTAAAAATCGAGGTTTGACTCCGAAACCTATCGTGGTATGAGTTTTAAAAAGGGAAATAGATTCACGAATGGTTAACCTGAGAGATGGGTTCGGTATATCGCGTGCTTCAGCTGCCGTGGGCAGGATATGGAGGTGTTGGAATCAGACTCTATCTAATGAAATAGGTTTTCAGCTAGTATTTGGTGATTGTGGCCAGTTGTTGTGATTAGAGACTATCGTCTCGAGTGATTGGGTTGTTGATACATCATATGATCTCACCCGGAGTAGTGAATATGGGTTATTGTAGTGGATTCGAGTGTATCCTGAGTATAGGCATGGGATTAGCATTTGGCATATGATTTCAGAAAGTGCAATGTGATTTATGGTTCAGATGGTTTGTGAAATTTTGACTATATGGTGTTTTCGGACTTATGTGAGATAGGGTGACGTATGATCGCCCGAGTATATGCTTGGTAAGATCATTCAGCTATTGGGTTGCTTCTAGTACAACTCTGAGTCCGCTCGAGGACGAGCGTTTGTTTAAGATTGGGGAGAATGTAATGACCCGGCCCGTCGTTACGGGAATTTCCACCCCGTTACCTTGCATTTACATATCTTATGCTTTTATATCAGTGTTAGAACCTATCGGATGAGTTAGGAATAAATTGAATTGAAAATGAAGCAAATAGCATGTTTGAAGGAAGTTTGAATATGGAAAGTCAACCTAGAGTTGACTATCGAGTTAGAGTGCTCGTAATCAGATTCTGATGATTCGACTAGTTTCGGGGGATCATTTATGACTTAGGAGAGCAATCGAAATTGAATTTGGAGGTCCGGTGTAGTTTTAGGCTTGAATTGGCTAAGGTTGAATTTTGGCGAAATCCGAACGGTAGGTGAGATTTTGATCCGGAAGTCGGAATGGAATTCCGACAGTTGCAGTAGCTCCGTTAGGTGATTTTGGATATGCCTGCAAATTTCAGGTCATTCGGACGTCGTTTGGTCGGGTTTTTGATTGAATGAGCAATTCGGAAATTTTGAAGAAACTTAGGCTTGAATCAGTGTGTAATAGGTGATTTTGATGTTTAGGATGGTGTTTTTATGTTATGAGCAAGTTTGAATGAGTAATGTGATATACTGGTGGCTTTGATTGAGGTCACGGGGGCCTCGGGGTGATTTCGGATGGCTAACGGGATTTTTTGAGTTGAAAAATGCAGCAGAAAAATTGCAGAGAAAATTTGTTCTATGCTATCGCAATGCTCTGATGCGATCGCATAGTGTTAGCTACAGTACCCAGGATTTTGTTCTATGCAATCGCATAGTGTTAGCTACAGTGCCCGGAGAGTTTGTTCTATGCGATCGCAATGCTCTGATGCGATCGCATAGTGTTAGCTACAGTACCCGGGATTTTGTTCTATGCAATCGCATAGACTTAGCTACAGTGAATGGAGATTTTGTTCTATGCGATCGAAATGCTCTAATGCGATCGCATAGTGTTAGCTACAGTACCGGACAGAATGTTAAAAACATTTCAGTCGCGAAAACAACCCATTTTTCCACCATTTTTTGGCCATTCTTGAGAGCTTTTGGACGGGAATTGAAGGGATTTCGACGGGGAATCGTTGGAGGTAAGTTTTATGAGTTAAATACATGTTTTTATACAAGAATCATCCATGGAATTCATGAATCTATAGCTAAAAATCAAGAAAATAGGGCTTGGAGCAAAAACCTTAAATTTACGATTTGAAGGACCATTTTTGGTCCGAATTGGGAGTTCTTGGTATGTACGGACTCGTGGCGAGATGAGGATTCCGAAAATGTGAATTTCAGAATTTTTCGAGATGTGGGCCCGGGGCTCGGGTTTTGCCAATTTCGTGATTTTTGATATTTTTCGAGTTCTTTCGATTGGGTTATGTTCCATTAGCCTATTTTGATATATTTGTACTGATTTTGACTAGTTTTGACGTGCGTGAATGCCGGTTCGAGGAGCTAAGGTGTCGCGGGCATGAGTTTTCGTCGGTTCGAGGTGGGTAATACTTGTAAATGATGTCCTGAGGGTTAGTAAACCCCGGACTTGCACATCTTAGTGTTGTGTTGAGGTGACTTGCACGCCGGATAACGGGCGTGGGGTAGAGCACCATTGGGGATTGTGACTTGGTCCGTCCCGCGTAATAAATAATAACACCTAATTGTTGAAATGAATTGGACTAATTATCATGCTTGGGCTTCGTGCCGATTATTTGAATCCTTCGGGGATTGGTATCATTGTCTTGATAACACTGTGCATATTTTTATCTAAATTTAAGGTTTTAAATGGTATTTTGCTATTCAACATTTTTATAAGGTTATGAAAAACTTGAACAAGGTCTTAATAACATTTTTTTTATCTGTGAGCTAATATGATATTGTTGCCCGTAGGGCTTTCTTGATTATTTGTTAGACCGATTGGGGCCGAGGGCCATATGTTAGGGCATGACAATTTATGTGAGCATATGCATACACATGCATGGATCGGACTGCATGCCGCAGTGGTATATGGATCGGGTTGCACGCCGCAGCAGGTGTGATATTATTATTGTGCTTGGGCTGTAGGAGCCCCTCCGGAGTCTGAACCCCCACAGTGAGCACGGGTACCCAAATTGGATCGGGCTACACGCCGTAGCGGTCATATGCATTGCAGGGCATACATACATTGGTTTACGTGTACTACGTGGCATAACATTTAGCACGCATACATTACTGGCACACCTGCATTAGTTTTCTTATTGACCAGATCTCCTGGTGTAAATTGATAAGGAGTGCTGAGCCCGAGGGGCTGATATGAGTGCGGACTTGCACTGCTTGAGATTGTATCCAGGTATTGGTATATTATCATGAAAGAAGATAGCTAAAAATTGAGATTTCTAATAATCTATTCACATATGCTGGAAAGGAATAAAAAGATAGTTCTGTAATGTGTAGCATGAGATAGTGCCTTGCGTGGTTTTCTCCCCTTCAACATTATTTACTTTTATTACTGCTGAGTTGGAAGTACTCACACCCGACTCCCTGCACCTTGTGTGCAGATCCAGGTACATCACGGCAGAGCTGATTCTATTGCGGCTCGGGAGTGCTTTTGGACAGTCGAGGTAGCTGCCAGCGTTCGCAGGACCTGATTCTCCAGTTTGTCTATATTTTTGTTCTGACCATCCCACACTTGTGTACAGTTATATTCGCTATTTAAACTTTGTATACTCTGTAGAGGCTCATGACTCTCGACCCTTCGGTCTATGGGAGTTGGTATGCGTTGGGACTTGGTTCCCCTGTTTCGATATATCTATCACCGTTATTTTACAATTGTTATGCTTAAATGGGATAAGGCGAGCTCATAGCTCTATGATTGCTGTTGATTGGTCAGGCTGGCCTAGCAGTGTGCTGGGTGCCATCACGACCGGATTTGGGGTCGTGACACCTTCATATCCTGCGCACGGCAACCGCACACGCGATATATCGAACCCATCTCTCAGGTCAACCATTCATGAATCCATTTCCCTTTTAATTGATACTACAACAGAATTCGAAGCCAAATCTCGATATTACCCTTCTAACCAACTGAAATCATACATGCTCGCACTCATTAATGACTCAAATGATCATTTAGGTTATAACACACCACACTGGTGATATGACGCCTCAACACCGGCCTAAGCCACGACAAGCACAACACAAGCTCCAATATGAAACGTCTGAACATACTCAAATCATGACAACTGACTCCAACAACAGAGCTGTAATTCAATTCCTCTGTACCATCATATCATAAAACTGAGATCTCGTCTCACATCATAGAAATAAAGTACATGACTCCTTCTCGAAAGATCATAACATCACGTGGCCTTGCCACGACTCATGATTCTATCCAAACACTATTACTCACGAAGCACCTCAAGTCACCATGCTCAGAACGGTCATCCACGCACAGATCTAGGTCTGAACCCAAGTAATCAATCACACCTGCGGTGATACAATTGATGTACGCTATCAAATCCTGAAAGGACACAACCGATGTGCTATTCCCCGAGCGATACCCAATACGGACTATTCCTTAGAAGCTAGGAAGTATTGTATACAAGGTAACATATAGGAAGCTATATTTTCCACATCACACTGTTGCGGTGCGCAACCCGTTCCAATAACATACCTGTGGCGGCGTGCCACCTGATCCAGATACCATACCTGTGGCGGCGTGCCACCCGATCCTGATACCATACATGTGGCGGCGTGCCACCCGATCCAGATACTATACCTGTGGCAGCGTGCCACCCGATCCAGTACTATACCCGTGGCGGCGTGCCACCCGATCCACGCATAATCTAGCAAAAGGGAATGCACATCGAGTCAAGTTGCTCGTTGCAACAAACACATATATAGCCTCAAGCTCGGCCACATGAAACGCATCCGACAAAGTTCCTCAATACCGAAACTGAATCAATGATAGATACCTCTACACTGACATCCGCCACGAAGGCCCAACTGACAAAACAATACCTACCCGCCGTCCGCTGGCCCTAGGGTACATCTACCCTGCTGGAGCATGATCTGATGCGCTCTGCCACGCAGTTGTGACATTGTCCATATCACATTAGTCTAGACAACCTGACTTATGACAACCAATCCGCAATCGTATATCATTATTCAAATTCGTCGTATCAAGTGACGAGGGAGCCACTAGGGCTTCCAATTTCCAATATTCGCTAAACGGTGTCGATACACACGACATACCACCACTGCGTAGGCAGATTAAGAGAACTTCTAGTCTCCAACACATATATAACACATGAATCACTATGCATGATTTTACTCTCCACCGTACGAATACATAACACACATCAAACATCCATTCATACCACGAAAGCCATTCAGAAATTTCCCTATGCCATCAACAACTCAATCATCACTGTCAATCCAACAAGAGGATACCAAAATACCACTGGATATTATCAGTTACATTACCTTGTCCTTTTGGACCATATACCCTGCCAAATCACTAGAATAGCAGTACCATTTTCTATAATCACCAGAAAGATCGACTCTTAAATCACCTACAGTTGTCCGCGCTGCTCAATAATTTTAATGACTTCCCATATATTATGAACAAATCTCAAAGCCTTGAATATGTCATTATCAACTTTCCATAACACATCGCATATACCATACCACACTAAGATAACATGGAAATTCATATTCCTTTCCTACGCCGCAAACATCGGCGCACTCAACTAGTCAAGAACTTTCATGATCCCATATAGAGAAAACTCATTGCCCATTCCATGCTTCGCATACCGATAGGAATATACTCATTTTCAAACCATGATAAAACACATCACAACTCTTTCTTCCAATTCATTGCATAAGCTTAACTGCCAGGACTGAGTCTTTTTACCCACATCGAGCTATGCAACTGCCAGCACATCAAGAGCTTTGTTGCACCATAACTGCAAGACTCATTACTTCGAACACACACCAGGAGTTACTCGTGAGCTTTTCATACTGTTCCAGTTTATCATCATCTTTAATTTAATATTCTCCTTCATTGGAGGATCACAATACCTTAACTCAGGTTACCATACGAGACTCATACACAAGACCACGCGGTCTTAGGCTCACAGGCCGCTGAATACTCCCTCAGATGTTTCCCAGAAGTACCACAATCTACAACACTTTACCTTGAAGAACTTCCTGCAATTTTGAATTCGTTATCATTACTCTCCAATATAGATACATAGAATCTCATCATTCACATAACATAACACAAGTCTTGATCCCTTCTAATGAGACCACAGTCTCTAAGCACACACACCACCTTAAGACACCTGGCCGTTACCAGCACAATCCTGAGCACTGCAAAACTATTCATGGGCGTCATTCACCCTTATTCCGTTATAATTCAACTATCTTATTGAATAGCACTACTCGTGCCTTGTTAGAACTCTGACATCGCAGAACATGATTACATACAGGTACGATTAGCTATCTTTCTTTTCTATGCACTGAACATTCTTTACTAACAGCAGTTCAAAACACCCTAGTATCTCTTAACATCTACGAAGTACCATAACCTTTATCAGAATTTTCCCCAACATACTTGGAGGCAGAACCAACACAGCACACAATAGTGCAATCAGTTAATCAATAACAACCTCCCCAACTTGGCTCGGAGCCATACGTCAAAGCACTTTTAGCCACTCATAGCATTATTACTCAAATGATGCCCCAATGTTACAGTGAGATTAAACTCAAGTCATTTACAAGCTTCGGCGGAGACGCGAATCATCAGAAATCTTAACTCTTTTGCAATTCTTGTATTTATTCACACAACACAGCTAAGCCCATTCTTTAGGTGACAAAATCTTTTCTAAGTCCCAAATTTTTCCAAAACTTTCGACAGAGTTTCCTTTGTAGTTTGGCCTATCCACCTGCCAGAGAATCACCAAAACCATCCTAACAGTACATCGGCAACTCGACAAAACATCACAATGCATATACACAACATAAATCTCATTACAACACGAATTATATCATCAAAGATAGTACATGAACATGTGTTGCACCTGCTCAAATCATAACATATGTCATATACCTTTCACCACAATACTCATAGCACGACCAATTCAGTTTTCTTGAGTTTGAACTCATACTACCACATATAGTGCACTTTACATTTGCGCTAAGAGGCAATGAACATATTTCTCACGCCCATAACTAGGGCTACATATCAAATCACAACAAGAACTGAATACCTTACAGCTCTCCCATTATCAAACTGCCATTTTTCACAATTAAGATATATATCGATCGTATGAACTTCATAATACCGGCTCGCGACATTAGCACCTTGGTGGACAAGGATCCGGCCTCAAGTCCTCCAGACTGGCCCACCCTGAACTCATAGAGATCATATCTCGTCCCTCGATTGGGGAATCATAAGCCATCAAGGCAAACTTATCACTAAGCACTCGAGTGCGCACATCAACGTGCAGGAGGAATTTCAAGAATTACATCTCAAGCTGAATCAAACACGCACGATAAGAATTCCAAGAATTTGAAACTTTTCCTAAAAGGTTTGCAGCCTACCGAGGATAAGTACAGGCGTCCCCGTACCAATCCATGAGACTCTACTAAACCGGCCCCTGACTCGCGAGACTTGTTAACCTAGGCTCTGATACCAACTTGTCACGACCCAAACCCTGGTCGTGATGGCGCCCAACACAATGCTAGGCAAGCCCGACCATATTATCTCTTAACCAGGCATTTATTAATTCCAGTTAATCAAGTTAAACTTAAATATCAAGTGTTCATATCAAAATGATAAACGTAATAGTAGAAACATACAAAAATACGGTCCCAACCAAATCGTGATGTCACAAGTCTGAGCCTCTACAGGGTAAACATCCTAATACAAACAAGTCTAAGCAGAATGGAAGCAACAAAATAATAAGGGAGGAGAAAACAGGTTCTGCAGACGCCGGCAGCTATCTCGTAGTCTCCGCAAAGTATCTATGTGTAAGCAGCTGCGACAGCTCAACTGCTCACTGACAGTTGTGAATCTGCACAAAAAGTGCAGGGGAGTGGGGTGAGTATATTTCAACTCAATGAGTAATAATAATAAACAATAACTGAAAATAAGAACTCCGGTACTATCACTAAAAAGTTCTAAGGCACACCCCCACAGGTTAGTCATCTCTACAGAGAGTACTCTGATCTCCAGTCCACATCTATCTCAACAAGGTCCCACACTCACCAAATCCTCACTCGTACCGCTACGGTGTTTAGCCATCTCAACGTATGAAGATATATACATATGTCTATAATGTATAGTATTAAGTATGTATAAGGATATGAATAAGTATAATGTTGCGGCGTGCAGCCCGCTCCAATACATATACCGCTGCGGCGCGAAGCCCGCTCCATTTAACGTCGACGGCGCTCACTGGGGGTGTATACATACTTGGGAGGGGCTCCCTAGGCCCAAGCGCTATGATGCTTCGGCGTGCAGCCCGATCCACACATATATTACTGCTGCGGCGTGCAGCCCGATCCACACATATATTACTGTTGCGGCGTGCAGCCCGATCCAATATATATATATACATATATAACTATAATGCTGCGGTGTGCAGCCCGATCCCATAATATACTCCAGCGCTCACTGGGAATGTGTGGAGACTCAGACTCCGAAGGGGCTCCTACAGCCCAAGCGCAATAATACTGTGGCGTGCAGTCCAATCTACAGGTACTGCTGCGGTGTGCAACCCGATCCAATATATATATACTGTTGCGGCGTGCAGCCCGATCCAAATATATATACTGCTGCGGCGTGTAGCTTGATCAAATATAGGTATATATATATATATATATATATATATATATATATATATATATATATATATGATACCTCATAATGGGTCCTCGACCCTGTCTCAATTAGTATAGGATTGGCCTTTCAGGCTCACTCAGCTAAATCAGGGAACTTCCACCCTAAGTAGTCTATCTCTCACAATACACATCTAGTACTGGCTCTTAATATGCTATTCAGCTAGTTTTACGGCTGAGTGTAAGTCCATCACGATATAAGGGTCACTAGCTCTACAGGTCCCCTAATGCTCTACAGATCGGCACAAGGCCCCAAACATGTCTATTAGCCCAATTGCACAGTTATAGTCTCATTAACAGTCATAATACACAGTATTCTATTAGCCGGGGAGGACCAAGTCCGAACCCCCAATCACAATGTCACCACGCCATCACAAGACGCGTATCTCATCTCAACATAGCATTGTGAAGTGCTAGTACGAGGTTTCAAACCCTCAGTACATTGTTTACTACTACCACTCACCTCGAACCGGTAGAAGCCTCAATCAGCCTTGCGCTTGCCTCGCAAATCAATCTCCTCGGATGCCAAATCTGCTCAAAATCAAAGAGAACACATCAATACATGCAATGACACACAACCCACACGAAGTAACTCCCAATTGCACCAAAACCCACTAAGTTGTCAAAACCCGACTTTTGGTGCGCTTCTCGAAAAATTATAAAAGTTACATATTCAGAACCCTCGTCTCAATACGAGTCTATGCATATAAAGTTTTCCAAAATCGGACTCCGTTTGCCTACTCAACTCGTCAATTTACCAAAACCCTGGCTTAGGCTAAATTTCCTCAGAATTTGATCCAATTTCCGTGAAATAAAGGAGGATTTCAAGATAAAAACGCGTATAAGAATCATAAAACTCACCTCCGATGATAACCCGATGATCTCCCAGAAATTCCTCGTCCAGATCGCCCAATTTCCCTCTCTAAACCGAGACCAAATATTTTTCACAACTTCTGAAATTAACCCTTCTGTTATTTTTATCACTGACACTGTTTCCGCTTTTGCGGATCATTCATCGCTTAAGCAATACCGCTTATGCGCTTAAATGGTCGCTTCTGTGACTTTTCAAAAAATGGCGAGCACCGCTTCTGCGGTCCAGTTCTCGCACTCGCGAGACCGCTTCTGCGGACCCTTCTTCGCTTATGCGGAATAACCCAATCGACCAAGCTCCACTTCTGCGGCCAGGGGCTCGCTTCTGCGAGCCCGCACCTGCGACATCCTTACCGCTTCTGCGGTTTTTCCCCAGCCACACCTTGATCCCATCTGCGACCACTGGGTCGCGCCTGCGAAGCCGCTTCTGCGGTTCCCCATCCGCAGAAGCGAAATCCCTGTTGCAGATCACGACAGCAGCTCCCAAACTCCAATTTCCTCCCGTTTAACCTCCCGAAACCACGCCGGGTCCCCCAGGACCCTAATGAAAGCCACAAACATACTCCATAACACCATACGAACTTGCTCCAATAATAAAAACACATACTATAACACGGAATAACATCGAATTCAAGCAATTCAAGTCTAAGTTTTCATTCAAACTTCCGAAATCGACATTTGACCAAAAACCCGACCAAACGACCTCCGAATGACCTGAAATTTTGCAGGCACATCCAAAATCACCTAACGGAGCTACTGCAACTGACGGAATTCCATTTCGACTCCCGGATCAAAATCTCGCCTATCGATCGGATATCGCCAAAACGCAACTTTAGCCTATTCAAGCCTAACACTAAACCGGACCTCCAAATTCACTTCCGATCGCTCTCCTAGCTCACAAATTACCTCCCGGAGCTGACCGAATTATCAGAATTCGATTCCGAGCTCTCTAACTCATAGGTCAACATCCAGCTGACTTTTCTCAACTATTCCTTCTTCTAAGAGACTATTTGTCTCAATTTCAACCAAACTCAACCCGGATTGACTCAAACTTACCCAACATGCATATTACGACATTAGTAAGCAGATAACAGGGGTAACGGGGTAATAACTCATGTGATGACGGGCCAGGTAATCACATTCTCCCCAACTTAAGCAAACGCTCGTCCTCGAGTGGACCCAAAGTTGTACTAGATTCAACACAACAGCTGAATGACCTCACCAAGAATATACTCGAGGTGATACAACTTCACCCTATCTTTCATAAGTCCGATAACATAGTATAGTTGAATTTCCATAGTCTATCTGAACCATAAACCACATTGCACTTTCCGAAATCATATACAATTTGAATCCCACATCTATACTCAGAGTACACACGATCCAACTGTAATAGCCAAACTCGCCACTCCGGGTGAGATCACATGATGTATCAAACAATCCAATCACTCGAGACGATACTCTCTAATCACAACAACTGGCCACAATAACCAAATACTAGCAGAAAGAACCTTTCTCATTAGATAGAGTCTTATACACCTTCATATCCTGCCCACGGCAACCGCACACGCGATATATCGAACCCATCTCTCTGGTCAACCATTCATGAATCCATTTCCCTTTTAATTGATACTACAACAGAATTCGAAGCCAAATCTCGATATTACCCTTCTAACCAACTGAAATCATACATGCTCGCACTCATTAATGACTCAAATGATCATTTAGGTTATAACACACCACACTGGTGATATGACGCCTCAACACCGGCCTAAGCCGCGACAAGCACAACACAAGCTCCAATAGGAAATGTCTGAACATACTCAAATCATGACAATTGACTCCAACAACAGAGCTGTAATTCAATTCCTCTGTACCATCATATCATAAAATTGAGATCTCGTCTAATATCATAGGAATAAAGTACATGACTCCTTCTCGAAAGATCATAACATCACGTGGCCTTGCCACGACTCATGATTCTATCCAAACACTATTACTCACGAAGCACCTCAAGTCACCACGCTCAGAACGGTCATCCACGCACAGATCTAGGTCTGAACCCAAGCAATCAATCACACATGCGGTGATACAATTGATGTACGCTATCAAATCCTGAAAGGACACAACCGATGTGCTATTCCCCGAGCGATACCCAATACGGACTATTCCTTAGAAGCTAGGAAGTATTGTATACAAGGTAACATATAGGAAGCTATATTTTCCACATCACACTGTTGCGGCGTGCAACATGTTCCAATAACATACCCGTAGCGGCGTGCCACCAGATCCAGATACCATACCTGTGGCGACGTGCCACCCGATCCTGATACCATACATGTGGCGGCGTGCCACCCGATCCAAATACTATACCTGTGGCAGCGTGCCACCCGATCCAGTACTATACCCGTGGCGGCGTGCCACCCGATCCACGCATAATCTAGCAAAAGGGAATGCACATCGAGTCAAGTTGCTCGTTGCAACAAACACATATATAGCCTCAAGCTCGGCCACATGAAACGCATCCGACAAAGTTCCTCAATACCGAAACCGAATCAATGGTAGATACCTCTACACTAACATCCATCACGAAGGCCCAACTGACAAAGCAATACCTACCAACCATCCTCTGGCCCTCGGGTACATCTACCCTGCTGGAGCATGATCGGATGCACTCTGCCACACAGTTGTGACATTTCTCTGATACAGTCCATATCACATTAGTCTAGACAACCTGACTTATGACAACCAATCCGCAATCGTATATCACTATTCAAATTCGTCGTATCAAGTGACGAGGGAGCCACTAGGGCTTCCAATTTCCAATATTCGCTTAAACGGTGTCGATACACACGACATACCACCACTGCGTAGGCGGATTAAGAGAACTTCTAGTCTCCAACACATATATAACACATGAATCACTATGCCTGATTCTACTCTCCACCGTACGAATACATAACACACATCAAACATCCATTCATACCACGAAAGCCATTCAGAAATTTCCCTATGCCATCAACAACTCAATCATCACTGTCAATCCAACAAGAGGATACCACAATACCACTGGATATTATCAGTAACATTACCTTGTCCTTTTGGACCATATACCCTGACAAATCACTAGAATAGCAGTACCATTTTCTATAATCATCAGAAAGATCGACTCTTAAATCACCTGCAGTTGCCTGCGCTGCTCAATAATTTTAATGACTTCCCATATATTATGAACAAATCTCAAAGCCTTGAATATGTCATTATCATCTTTCCATAACACATCGCATATACCATACCACACTAAGATAACATGGAAATTCATATTCCTTTCCTACGCCGCAAACATCGGCGCACTCAACTAGTCAAGAACTTTCATGATCCCATATAGAGAAAACTCATTGCCCATTCCATGCTTCGCATACCGATAGGAATATACTCATTTTCAAACCATGATAAAACACATCACAACTCTTTCTTCCCATTCATTGTATAAGCTTAACTGCCAGGACTGAGTCTTTTTACCCACATCGAGCTATGCAACTGCCAGCACATCAAGAGCTTTGTTGCACCATAACTGCAAGACTCATTACTTCGAACACACACCAGGAGTTACTCGTGAGCTTTTCATACTGTTCCAGTTTATTATCATCTTTAATTTAATATTCTCCTTCACTGGAGGATCACAATACCTCAACTCAGGTTACCATACGAGACTCATACACAAGACCACGCGGTCATAGGCTCACAGGCCGATGAATACTCCCTCAGATGTTTACCAGAACTACCACAATCTACAACACTTTACCTTGAAGAACTTCCTGCAATTTTGAATTCGTTATCATTACCCTCCAATATAGATACATAGAATCTCATCATTCACATAACATAACACAAGTCTTGATCCCTTTTAATGAGACCACAGTCTCTAACCACACACACCACCTTAAGACACCTGGCCGTTACCAGCACAATCCTGAGCACCGCAAAACTATTCATGGGCGTCATTCACCCTTATTCCGTTATAATTCAACTGTCTTATTGAATAGCACTACTCGTGCCTTGTTAGAACTCTGACATCGCAGAACATGATTACATACAGGTACGATTAACTATCTTTCTTTTCTATGCACTGAACATTCTTTACTAACAGCAGTTCAAAACACCCTAGTATCTCTTAACATCTACGAAGTACCATAACCTTTATCAGAATTTTCCCCAACATACTTGGAGGCAGAACCAACACAGCACACAATAGTGCAATCAGTTAATCAATAACAACCTCCCCAACTTGGCTCGGAGCCATACGTCAAAGCACTTTTAGCCACTCATAGCATTATTACTCAAATGATGCCCCAATGTTATAGTGAGATTAAGCTCAAGTCATTTACAAGCTTTGGCGGAGACTCGAATCATCAGAAATCTTAACTCTTTTGCAATTCTTGTATTTATTCACACAACACAGCTAAGCCCATTCTTTAGGTGACAAAATCTTTTCTAAGTCCCAAATTTTTCCAAAAATTTCGACAGAGTTTCCTTTGTAGTTTGGCCTATCCACCTGCCAGAGAATCACCAAAACCATCCTAACAATACACCAGCAACTCGACAAAACATCACAATGCATATACACAACATAAATCTCATTACAACACGAATTATATCATCAAAGATAGTACATGAACATGTGTTGCACCTGCTCAAATCATAACATATATCAGATACCTTTCACCACAATACTCATAGCACGACCAATTCAGTTTTCTTGAGTTTGAACTCATACTACCACATATAGTGCACTTTACATTTGCGCCAAGAGGCAATGAACATATTTCTCACGTCCATAACTAGGGCTACATATCAAATCACAACAAGAACTGAATACCTTACAGCTCTCCCATTATCAAACTGCCATTTTTCACAATTAAGATCAATACCGATCGTATGAACTTCATAGTACCGGCTCGCGACATTAGCACCTTGGTGGACAAGGATCCGGCCTCAAGTCCTCCAGATTGGCCCACCCTGAACTCATAGAGATTATATCTCGTCCCTCGATTGGGGAATCATAAGCCATCAAGGCAAACTTATCATTAAGCACTCACGTGCGCACATCAACGTGCAGGAGGAATTTCAAGAATTACATCTCAAGCTGAATCAAACACGCACGATAAGAATTCCAAGAATTTGAAACTTTTCCTAAAAGGTTTGCAGCCTACCGAGGATAAGTACAGGCGTCCCCGTACCGATCCACGAGACTCTACTAAACCGGCCCATGACTCGCGAGACGTGTTAACCTAGGCTCTGATACCAACTTGTCACGACCCAAACCCTGGTCGTGATGGCGCCCAACACAATGCTAGGCAAGCCCGACTATATTATCTCTTAACCAGGCATTTATTAATTCCAGTTAATCAAGTTAAACTTAAACATCAAGTGTTCATATCAAAATGATAAACGTAATAGTAGAAACATACAAAAATACGGTCCCAACCAAATCGTGGTGTCACAAGTCTGAGCCTCTACAGGGTAAACATCCTAATACAAACAAGTCTAAGCAGAATGGAAGCAACAAAATAATAAGGAAGGAGAAAACAGGTTCTGCAGACGCCGGCAGCTACCTCGTAGTCTCCGCAAAGTATCTATGAGTAAGCAGCTGCGACAGCTCAACTGCTCACTGACACCTGTGAATCTGCACAAAAAGTGCAGGGGAGTAGGGTGAGTATATTTCAACTCAGTGAGTAATAATAATAAACAATAACTGAAAATAAGAACTCCGGTACTATCACTAAACAGTTCTAAGGCACACCCCCACAGGTTAGTCATCTCTACAGTGAGTACTCTGATCTCCAGTCCACATCTATCTCAACAAGGTCCCACTCTGACCAAATCCTCACTCGTACCGTTACGGTGTTTAGCCATCTCAACGTATGAAGATATATACATATGTCTATAATGTATAGTATTAAGTATGTATAAGGATATGAATAAGTATAATATTGCGGCGTGCAGCCCGCTTCAATACATATACCGCTGCGGCGCGCAGCCCGCTTCATTTAACGTCGACGGCGCTCACTGGGGGTGTATACAAACTTCGGAGGGGCTCCCTATGCCCAAGCGCTATGATGCTGCGGCGTGCAGCCCGATCCACACATATATTACTGCTGCGGCGTGCAGCCCGATCCCATAATATACTCCAGCGCTCACTGAGAATGTGTGCAGACTCCGATCCAATATACATAGTGTTGCGGCGTGCAGCCCGATCCAATATAGATAGTGCTGCGCGCGTGCGGCCCGATCCAATACATATAGTGTTGCGGCGTGCATCTCGATCATATATATATATATATATATATATATATATATTGGATCGGGCTGCACACCGCATCATATATATATATATATATATATATATATATATATATATATATATATATGATACCTCATAATGGGTCCTCGACCCTGTCTCAATTAGTATAGGATTGGCCTTTCAGGCTCACTCAGCTAAATCAGGGAACTTCCACCCTAAGTAGTCTATCTCTCACAATACACATCTAGTACTAGCTCTTAGTATGCTATTCAGCTAGTTTTACGGCTGAGTGTAAGTCCATCACGATATAAGGTTCACCTAGCTCTACAGGTCCCCTAATGCTCTACAAATCGGCACAAGGCCCCAAACATGGCTATTAGCCCAATTGCACAGTTATAGTCTCATTAACAGTCATAATACACAATATTCTATTAGCCGGGAAGGACCAAGTCCGAACCCCCAATCACAATGTCACCACGCCCATCACAAGACGCGTATCTCATCTCAACATAGCACTGTGAAGTGCTAGTACGAGGTTTCAAACCCTCAGTACATTATTTACTACTACCACTCACCTCGAACCGGTAGAAGCCTCAGTCCGCCTTGCGCTTGCCTCGCAAATCAATCTTCTCGGATGCCAAATCTGCTCAAAATCATAGAGAACACATCAATACATGCAATGACACACAACCCACACGAAGTAACTCCCAATTGCACCAAAACCCACTAAGTTGTCAAAAGCCGACTTTTGGTACGCTTCTCGGAAAATTATAAAAGTTACATATTCAGAACCCCTGTCTCAATACGAGTCTATGCATATAAAGTTTTCCAAAATCGGACTCCGTTGCCTACTCAAACCGTCAATTTACCAAAACCCTGGCTTAGGCTAAATTTCCTCACAATTTGATCCAATTTCCGTGAAATAAAGGAGGATTTCAAGATAAAAACGCGTATAAGCATCATAAAACTCACCTCCGATGATAACCCGGTGATGTTCAAGAAATTCCTCGTCCAGATCGTCCAATTTCCCTCTCTAAACCGAGACAAAATATTTTTCACAACTTCTAAAATTAACACTTCTGTTATTTTTAACACAGGCGCGATTTCCGCTTCTGCGGACAAAATCCGCCTCTGCGATGCCGCCTCTTCGACCAAATGGTCGCTTCTGCGAGACCACACCAAAACGCCCAGTTCTGCTTCTGCGGCCCAGGTCTAGCACCTGCGAGACCGCTTCTGCGGACACCCCTCCGCTTCTGCGATCTCACCCCAGTTGCCCGCCTTCCGCTTCTACGACCTAGGACTCGCAGAAGCGAGTCCGCTCCTGCGACGAGTCATCCGCTTTTGCGGAACCTCCTGGCCAAGCCCCCCTTTCGCATCTGTGGTCCAAATTCCGCTTCTGCGATCCCGCTCATGCGGTTCCCAATTCGCGGGAGCGGAAATGCTGCTGCAATTCATGATAGCAGCTCCCAAACTCCAATTTCCTCCCGTTTAACCTCACGAAACCACCCCGGGACCCCAACGAAAGCCACAAACATACTCCATAGCACCATACGAACTTGCTCCAATAATAAAAACACATACTATAACACGGAATAACATCGAATTCAACCAATTCAAGCCTAAGTTTTCATTCAAACTTCCGAAATCGACATTTGACCAAAAACCCGACCAAATGACCTCCGAATGACCTGAAATTTTGCAGGCACATCCAAAATCACCTAACGGAGCTACTGCAACTGACGGAATTCCATTTTGACTCTCGGATCAAAAATCGCGTCTATCGATAGGATATCGCCAAAACTCAACTTTAGCCAATTCAAGCCTAACTGTCACACCTCAGATTTTGAGGTCATGACAGCCATGTGTCTTGCGAGCTACAGTGCTGCAAGACAAGTGCCAGTCGCGTAGGCGGCGTGTGCTGGCAGTGTGCAAAACGGGATTATCAAGCAGGGACGTTGCATGAGGCAACAACAATCTTGACATGTTGAGTTGCATGTCCTAAGTGCTAACTTAAGTTGGGAATATAGGGACTTTGGCTCTTAGCCTTGTTCCTAGTGTGCCCTTATATATGCTGAATAACTGGTCATTGATGTGAGGAGGAGCCATTCAGATTCTCTGGCAAAAACATGTCTACTCCTGGGGACTTTTTATTTTAAGTATATATAAGGGGGGTATAGGTCTTCAAGCTCAACCTGCCTCCCCCGTGCGGGCATCTACGGAGCCGCACCAAATGAGCCACTCTGAGGGCAACCTCAGGGGCCTGCCTAGACAGCTCAAAGGAGTGTCTTAGGTATCCATACGAGATTGGGAACTCTATGGACGGCGCAACGCCTTCGGGCTAGCGTTGGGCACCAATCGGGCGCGAGAGGCTTAACGTGTGGGACGGCTAAGCCCCGCGGGCTGCCGAAGTGTTGGATGGAGACCTCCGTGCCGATTGGACACTTGATTCACCGATCTTAGGGGAGTCATGTGTCGACTTGTGAGCTTGGCTTGGGTTCCGCTAAGCGAGCAAGGGTCCGTTGGCCTAGACGTGCAGCTGTGGGGCGACACTGCACTATACCGGATGGAAGTATGTCGCGAGGGCAATGTTGGCCTATGCCAAAGGCAGGCGAGTATGGGCTCTTAAACCGGAGGCAAGTACAGGCATGCTATGAGAGGCGCATACGACGAGGGCCAAGGACTGAAGGTTGTCCTACTCGGGCGAAACACAAGCTAGGTGCGGATGCACGAGGCGAGTGTCAAGCTTGAGGATCAGGCTGTGCATGCGAGAGCGATGCTCAGCCAAGGCGAAGGACCAGCAAGTCCTTAGCCGACCCCAGGTGCGCGCTTGGATGTGATCCTAAGATGAGAAGCGCCACAACTAGTCAGGGCTTCGTGCCTTGACATATGGTCGGGCGGCACAGTTGGAGCATGCCTCCTTGGCATGTCCTCCCACAGGCACAGGATCGTGCTAGAAAACCTGGGAAAGAGGTAAGGCTGGCCAGCAGTGCGGGGTGACTGCTGGCACCGCGCGGGCGTTTTAGTGCCGCTATCGTCCGGGAAAACGTCGGCCCGTGACACGTGGTATCAGAGCAGATCAGACCACTTCATAGTCGTTGTTTCCGCCATCGTCTATGTTTTGGAATGTGGTTTTGGGAGCATCTTGTTTGGACTGAGAATTGTCAGAGGTGTCTTCCGTGCAATGGGTGATAGTAGGTCACCTAGCCATCTTAAGGGTTGCGATGAATGGCAGGAGAGTCCCTTAACAACCGCGAAGAAGGACCTATGTCCATGCTTCAAGGCGGGTGTGTGTGAATGTCACACTGGGGTGGAGTGAGCCACCAAGGTTGTGAAAATGAGCCAAACCATTTTATGGGGAGGCACGGCGTTGAATTGCCAAGGTGAGGATACGAAGTCGAAGGAAAGCGAAGCTTCAGAATTGAGCGGGATTCCAAGTTAGAAGGTGTCTTTCTAGAAAGGGGTACGCCGGATGATCGGGGCCGTTGAGACGAGCCATGTGCGAGGCACACCGAACCGGGAAGCCGTGCTAGCAAGACCAAGAGGGTTCTTGTCTATAGGGCGAGTACGAGGTACTACCGGGAGCATTGGGTACTTGCTGAGGAAGTGACGGTTGGAAAACAAAGAGCTTTGTTCTTGAATGTTGCGATGCCATGACTTTGAGAATGTGTTACTCACCAAGAGTACATCCCAAAGAGCTTGATGAGTGCCAAAGGGCACGAAACAGATGAGTTGCCGAAGGTGTCATGTGCAATATGAGTTTCCAGAGGCCGAGCTGTTATGCCAAGTGCCGAGAGTGCCATGTTGCAGCGTGGGTTTCCGTAAAGGCCGAACCGTTATGCCAAGTGGGACAGGTACATGAAGAAGTGTTCTCCACATTGAGTGTGGGAGAACCCGCCTGCACTAAGGCGACATTGCATAGATTGCAAATCCGGAAGCAAGTTGATCTTTCCATGAGAATGAGGGCGAGAAAAGGGCTATGCATATGATTGAACTGCATTAGCTCCGCCTAAGTGCACAAAGGGGGCTTGGTGTGCTGTTAAGCCACGGGAGCACGAGCTACTCAAGTTGTTGAACTGTGAGAGCTGCACTTTCCATTGGGGAAGGAGCTTCGGACGGACATGAAGGCCGTGAGGGTCATGGTGTGGTTGACTAGTGTGGGTCGCCACAAAGTTAGTCACCAGAGGGTGCAAGTGCGGAGGCACTTTCCGAGCGAACACCGGTAGGAGGTGCAGTGCAGAAGGCACGCTTGGAAGATACTTGGGGGAGAAGTGCATGGGGCACGACTCCTTTTGAGAAAGGACTTCGAGGAGGTCCAACCCACAAGGACTAAGGGAGCCATGGTCACCCCCGAGGGGGCAGACTCCGGGTGCCGTAGGCATTGATGTTGTCATCGGGGTCGATGACATGATGAGTGTGGGAGAGTTGTCACACCTCAGATTTTGAGGTCATGACAGCCATGTGTCTTGCGAGCTACAGTGCTGCAAGACAAGTGCCAGTCGCGTAGGCGGCGTGTGCTGGCAGTGTGCAAAACGGGATTATCAGGCAGGGACGTTGCATGAGGCAACAACAATCTTGACATGTTGAGTTGCATGTCCTAAGTGCTAACTTAAGTTGGGAATATAGGGACTTTGGCTCTTAGCCTTGTTCCTAGTGTGCCCTTATATATGCTGAATAATTGGTCGTTGATGTGAGGAGGAGCCATTCAGATTCTCTGGCAAAAACATGTCTACTCCTGGGGACTTTTTATTTTAAGTATATATAAGGGGGGTATAGGTCTTCAAGCTCAACCTGCCTCCCCCGTGCGGGCATCTACGGAGCCGCACCAAATGAGCCACTCTGAGGGCAACCTCAGGGGCCTGCCTAGACAGCTCAAAGGAGTGTCTTAGGTATCCATACGAGATTGGGAACTCTATGGACGGCGCAACGCCTTCGGGCTAGCGTTGGGCACCAATCGGGCGCGAGAGGCTTAACGTGTGGGACGGCTAAGCCCCGCGGGCTGCCGAAGTGTTGGATGGAGACCTCCGTGCCGATTGGACACCTTGATTCACCGATCTTAGGGGAGTCATGTGTCGACTTGTGAGCTTGGCTTGGATTCCGCTAAGCGAGCAAGGGTCCGTTGGCCTAGACGTGCAGCTGTGGGGCGACACTGCACTATACCGGATGGAAGTATGTCGCGAGGGCAATGTTGGCCTATGCCAAAGGCAGGCGAGTATGGGCTCTTAAACCGGAGGCAAGTACAGGCATGCTATGAGAGGCGCATACGACGAGGGCCAAGGACTGAAGGTTGTCCTACTCGGGCGAAACACAAGCTAGGTGCGGATGCACGAGGCGAGTGTCAAGCTTGAGGATCAGGCTGTGCATGCGAGAGCGATGCTCAGCCAAGGCGAAGGACCAGCAAGTCCTTAGCCGACCCCAGGTGCGCGCTTGGATGTGATCCTAAGATGAGAAGCGCCACAACTAGTCGGGGCTTCGTGCCTTGACATATGGTCGGGCGGCACAGTTGGAGCATGCCTCCGTGGCATGTCCTCCCACAGGCACAGGATCGTGCTAGAAAACCTGGGATTGAGGTAAGGCTGGCCAGCAGTGCGGGGTGACTGCTGGCGCCGCACGGGCGTTTTAGTGCCGCTATCGTCCGGGAAAACGTTGGCCCGTGACACTAACACTACATCGGACCTCCAAATTCACTTCCGAACGCTCTCCTAGCTCACAAATGACCTCCCGGAGCTGACCGAATTATCATAATTCGATTTCGAGCTCTCTAACTCACAGGTCAACATCCAGCTGACTTTTCTCAACTATTCCTTCTTCTAAGAGACTATTTGTCTCAATTTCAACCAAACTCAACCCGGATTGACTCAAACTTACCCAACATGCATATTACGACATTAGCAAAAGGATAACAGGGGTAACGGGGTAATAACTCACGTGATGACGGGCCAGATCATCACAACATTACTCCCAATACGATATATAAACGGAAGGTCCTATGACTACAATCGTATTACATTACTCTCAATCTGTTATGACTACAATCGTATTACATTACTAGGACGCATCGGCCTACGACAACCACATAAGTACATTGGACTAATTCAATTGTAGTCATAGGAACTTCCGTTTATATATCGTGGTTGTTATTTAGTAATTGATACTCTATGAATGTGGTTGTCGTAGGCCTATGCGTCCTAATATTTCGATGTAGTCATAAGTCCATTTGACTAATACGATTATATATCGTATTAGTCCGATGACTACAATCGTATTAACGGAATCACGATATATAAACGGAAGTTCCTATGACTACAATCGTATTAGTCAAATGGACTTCGGTGATTGTCGTAGGCCGATACGTCCTAGTATATGAATGAAATCATATTCGTCCTATCACTAAGATATATAAACGGAAGTTCCTATGTCTATAATCGTTTTACATTACTCCCAATCTGTTATGACTACAATCGTATTAGTCAAATGGACTTATGTGGTTGTCGTAGGCCGATGCGTTCTAGTATGAACGTATGACATTACTCCCAATCTGTATGACTACAATCGTATTAGTCAAATGGACTTATGTGGTTGTCGTAGGCATCGTATTGAATGTAATAGGATTGGGAGTAATCGTATTGGGAGTAATTGAATGAAATAATAACAGAGGACTAATATATTCATGGTCGATTACTTACTACAATCGTATTAATCCAATCGTATATATCGTATGTAGTTTATATATAACAACCATTAATACGATTGTAGTAATAGTACCTTCTGTTTGACTAATATATTAATGGACTACAATCACATAGTAATACATACGTTCATGAAATAATACTACAACCACATAAGTCCATTACATTAGTCCATCGGCCTACGATATATAAACTTATGTGGTTGTTATTTAGACTACGTTCATACTAATACAATTGTAGTCCAATGGACTACGCATAACTACATTCATTCGTTTATGTAGGACGCATCGGCCTACGACAATCACATAAGTCCATTTGACTAATACGATTGTAGTCATAGGAACCTTGCGTTTATACAATAATGAAGTTCCTATGTAGAATCGTATGACTAATGAAATCATATACGGAACGACTACAATCGTATACTAGGAACTTCCGTTTATATATCGTATTGGCCGATGAAGTTATGACTACAATCGCATTAGGAATAATATTAGTCAGAAAGTCCTAGTATATGTTTGAAATAACAATCGTATTGGGACAACCACATAAGTCCATTTGACTACAATCGTATTACATTACTCCCAATCTGTTACTAACTACAATCGTATTACATATATAAACAGAAGTTCCCATGACTACAATCGTATTAGTCAAATGGACTTATGTGATTGTCGTAGGCCGATGCGTCCTACATAAACGAATGAATGTAGTTATGCGTAGTCCATTGGACTACAATCGTATTAGTATGAACGCAGTATAAATAACAACCACATAAGTTTATATATCGTAGGCCGATGGACTAATGTAATGGACTTATGTGGTTGTCGTAGGCCGATGCGTCCTAGTATGAACGTATGACATTACTCTTAATACGATATATAAACGGAAGGTCCTATGACTACAATTGTATTACATTACTCCCAATCTGTTATGACTACAATCGTATTAGTCAAATGGACTTATGTGATTGTCGTAGGCCGATGCGTCCTAGTATATGAATGAAATCATATTCATAGACAGTCAATTACTAAATAACAACCACGATATTTAAACGGAAGTTCCTATTACTACAATCGTATTAGTCCAATGGACTTATTAGTGGTCAATCTACGATAGGAAGTTCCTAGTATATGAATGAAATCATATTACCTTGATAAATAGTAATAAGTCCCATTTGTCGTTTACTATATAAACGGAAGGTCCTATTACTCTTATACTATGAATATTATTTCATAGTATATGACCTATGAATGAAATAATAAGTCCAATGGATATTATATATAAACGGAAGGTCATATATTATTTCATGGACTAATGTGATGGTCGATTCATAACAGATTAGTCCATTTGACTAGTACGATTGTAGTCATAACAGATTGGGAGTAATGTAATACGATTGTAGTAGGACGCATCGACCTACGACAACCACATAAGTCCATTTGACTAATACGATGCGTCCTAGTACAATAATATATATCATATTCATAGACGTGAAATCATATTCATTCATATGATTGGTCATTCCCAATCGAAAGGTCCTAGTATATGACTTATGTGATTGTCGTAGGCCGATGCGTCCTAGTATATGAATGAAATTATATTCATAGACTAATAGGACTAATACGATGGTCAATTACTAAATAACAACCATACGATTGTAGTAGGACGCATGGACTTATTAATACGTTCCTATCGTTGACTACAATCGTATTAGTCCAATACTTGGACATTATTTCCAATTTAGTCCCATCGGAAGGATGGACCAATTTACTATTAATAGGACAATACGATTAATGAATATTATTATATATCGTATTAGTCATAATAGGACCAATTTAGTCTACATTTACTCCCAATATGACATCGTGTACATTGGTTGTTATTACGTCCAATGGTCCTACGATGACCACATAAGTCCATTGGACTAATACGATTGTAGTTAGTAAGTGACCGTGAATGAATATGATTTCATTCATATACTAGGACGCATCGGCTTACGACAACCACATAAGTCCATTGGACTAATACGATTGTAGTTAGTAATTGACCCATCGGAAGGATGGACCAATACGATTGTAGTATTTAGTCAATACATATAATGTACTATTATATTCATACGATCATATACATTCATATGAAATACGATTGGGAATGACCAATCATATGAATGAATATGATTTCACGTCTACATTACTCCCAATACGACATAGTGTACATTGGTTGTTATTACGTCCAATGGTCCTACGATGACCACATAAGTCCATTGAAATAATACGATTGTAGTTAGTAATTGACCATGAATGAATATGATTTCATTCACATACTAGGACGCATCAGCCTACGACAATCACTATGATTTCATTCCCAATTTAGTATAAATGTAAACTGGCATGTAATAACAATCGTTCCTAGTATATTACGTAATACAATTGTAAGTCATTCACGGTAAATATAATAGGATTGATTGTCACTTACGATTGACTAATACGATTGTAGTTCTAGTATGAACGTATTATCCGTTTATATATGTAGTCCTATGACTACAATCGTATTAGTCCAATGGACTTATGTCTAGTATGTAATATGACGGTCATTTGAACTTATGTGAGTAAATTGGTAGTAATACAATAATGGTCATATTACAATATGAAATAATGAAATATTATTTCATATTGTAGTCATAACAGATTGGGAGTAATGTAATACGATTGTAGTCATAGGAGCAGTCATAACAGATTGGGAGTAATGTAATACGATTAAATATGATATATATTATTGTACTAGGACGCATCGTAATCATATGTAATATTAATATAATTGATTCATAGTATGGGTCATTTGACTACAATCGTATTAGTCAAATGGACTTATGTATGGACGATGCGTCCACATAATTAATATTACATATTACTACAATCGTATTAGTCCACATAAGTCCATTTGACTAATACGATTGTAGTCAAATGATTGCCATATTATGAATATTATTAGTCCTATTACTAAATTGGACTTAATGTATTAGTCCATTTGTCGCATAATTTCCTAGTAATGTAATAACAGATTAGTTGACAAGGACGGTCACATAGGATGCGTCCTAGTATATGACCGTGAATTGACCGTGGGAGTAATGTAATTCGTATTGGGAGTAATATCATACGATTGTAGTAGGACGCATACAATTAAATCGTAATGTAATACGATTGTAGTCATAGGAACGACAATCACAAAAGTCCATTTGACAATTGACTATACGATTGTAGTAATGAATTAGTCAATAGTATTGTGGTCAATTACTAACTACAATCAGTAATTGGTCATTCCCAATACGATAGTAGTAGTAATTGATTGGTTATTCCCAAAAATACTGTTATTACATGCCAATTTAATTGGGACAACCACATAAGTCCATTTGACTAATATGATTGTAGTCATAACATATTGGGAGTAATGTAATACGATTGTAGTAGGACGATCGGCCTACGACAACCACATAAGTCCATTTGACTAATACGATTGTAGTCAATGGACTTATGTGGTTGTCGTAGGCCAATGCATCCTACTACAATCGTATTACATTACTCCCAATCTGTTATGACTACAATCGTATTAGTCAAATGGACTTATGTGGTTGTCGTAGGCCGATGCGTCCTAGTATGAATATGTTACTCCCCATACGGTATATAAACGGAAGTTTCTATGACTACAATCGTATTACATTACTCCCAATCTGTTATGACTACAATCGTATTAGTCAAATGGACTTTTGTGGTTGTCGTAGGCCGATGCGTCCTAGTATATGAATGAAATAATATTCATTCACAGTCAATTACTAACTAACAACCACGATATATAAACGGAAGGTCCTATTACTACAATCGTATTAGTCAAATGTCGTAGGCCGATGCGTCCTACTACAATTGTATTACATTACTCCCAATCTGTTATGACTACAATCGTATTAGTAAAATGGAATTATGTGGTTTTCATAGGCCGATGCGTCCTAGTATATGAATGAAATCATATTCATTCACGGTCAATTACTAAATAACAACCACGATATATAAACGGAAGTTCCTATGACTACAATCGTATTAGTCCAATGGACTTATGTGGTTGTCGTAGGCCGATGCGTCCTAGTATATGAATGAAATAATATTCATTCACGGTCAATTACTGACTAACAACCACGATATATAAACGGAAGGTCCTATTACTACAATCGTATTAGTCAAATGGACTTATGTGGTTGTTGTAGGCCGATGCGTCCTACTACAATCGTATTACATTAATCCGTATTAGTCAAATGGACTTATGTGGTTGTTGTAGGCCGATGCGTCCTACTACAATCGTATTACATTAATCCCAATCTGTTATTACTACAATCTTATTAGTCAAATGGACTTATGTGGTTGTCGTGGGCCGATGCGTCCTACTACAATCGTATTACATTACTCCCAATATGTTATGACTTCAATCGTATTAGTCAAATAGACTTATGTGGTTGTCGTAGGCCGATGCGTCCTACTACAATCGTATTACATTACTCCCAATATGTTATGACTACAATCGTATTAGTCAAATGGACTTATGTGGTTGTCGTAGGCTGATGCGTCCTAGTATGAACGTATGACATTACTCCCAATACGATATATAAACTGAAGTTCCTATGACTACAATCGTATTAGTCAAATGGACTTATGTGGTTGTCGTAGACCGATGCGTCCTAGTATATGAATGAAATAATATTCATAGACGATCAATTACTAAATAACAACCACAATATATAAAGGTAAGTTCCTATGACTACAATCGTATTAGTCCAATGGACTTATGTGGTTCTCGTAGGTCGATGCGTCCTAGTATATGAATGAAATAATATTCATTCACGGTCAATTACTAACTACAATCTTATTAGTCCAATGGACTTATGTGGTTGTCGTAGGCCGATGCGTCTTACTACAATCGTATTATATTACTCCCATTATGTTATGACTACAATCGTATTAGTCAATGGACATATCTGTTTGTCGTAGGCTGATACGTCCTAGTATATGAATGAAATAATATTCATTCACGCTCAATTACTAACAAACAACCAGGATATATAAATGGAAAGTCCTATTACTACAATCGTATTAGCAAATGGACTTATGTGGTTGTCGTAGGCCGATGCGTCCTACTACAATTGTATTACATTACACCCAATCTCCTATGACTACAATCGTATTAGTCAAATGGACTTATGTGGTTGTCGTAGGCCGATGTGTCCTACTACAATCGTATTACATTTCTCCCAATCTGTTATAACTACAATCATATTAGTCAAATGTTTTTATGTGGTTGTCGTAGGCGATACGTCCTACTACAATCGTATTACATTACTCCCAATCTGTTATGACTACAATCGTATTAGTCAAATGGACTTATGTGGTTGTCGTAGGCCGATGCGTCCTACTACAATCGTATTACATTACTCCCAATCTGTTATGACTACAATCGTATTAGTTAAATGGACTTATGTGGTTGTCGTAGGCCGATGCGTCCTAGTATGAACGTATGACATTACTCCCAATACGATATATAAACGGAAGTTCCTATGACTACAATCGTATTGCATTACTCCCAATCTGTTATGACTACAATCGTATTAGTCAAATGGACTTATGTGGTTGTCGTAGGCCGATGCGTCCTAGTATATAAATGAAATAATATTCATTCACGGTCAATTACTAACTAACAACCACGATATATAAACGGAAGGTCCTATTACTACAATCGTATTAGTCAAATGGACTTATGTGGTTGTCGTAGGCCGATGCGTCCTACTATAATCGTATTACATTACTCCCAATCTGTTATGACTACAATCGTATTAGTCAAATTGACTTATGTGATTGTCGTAGGCCGATGTGATAACAACTAGGTCGGGAATCCAAACTAGAGTAAGAATTTGAGAAGTAAATGCGGAAGCAATAACAACAGGAATTGAACAACTAGAATTAAAGAGACGAAAATAAAGGATATGGGAAAGATTCAAGGAAGAATTCCGAGAACTTTCAAGAACGCAAGTTCTATAGCCTTGACAAGATCAAAGTAACAACGTCTTGATTTATGAAAGAAATCAAACGCCTTTACTTAAAAAGCAAATCAAAACAATAGATTCGGATCTTGCCCACTTTACGAGTAACTTGAGACAACAATTAATACTAGTATTAATCGCCTTCTAAGAATACCACAAAGGAATCAAAGATATCACAAAAGAGAAGTAATCTTACTACCTTGAACTATGAACTAGTAAAGGTTGAAAGATAAATCTCAAAGCACAAGTAACAAAGGTTCAAAAGAACTCTCAAAGTATGATATACTCAATCAATAATAATGTCTTATGAAGGAGAAGAACACCCTATTTATAGGAGTACAAAGGCATAAAAATAACATTAAAAACTAGGTGGGGTGGTTCTAGTGGAAAACACAATTATTACAATGAGGTAGGTGGTTGCTAAAGTCTAAGAAAAGTCTTTGGTTAGGTGAGGGGCGGCCAAGATCCTTTGGGGCAGATTTGGGCCTTAAAACAACTAGTTTGGGCCATTTGTTTGGATTCCAATTGGGCTCCTTTTGTAGTACCTCCTTTAGGACTTCTTTTAAGCTCATTTTGAGCCATTTTGGTGTACTCCACAAGGGCTGATTTGGGTGACCATATCTTCCTCTTCTTGGACTTCAATTTGAGCTACCAAATAATTGTAAAACTTCAACAATTCTTCTCCTCTGGGCTGGAGCTCTTTCTCGACAATTAAAGGATTCTCTATGTGCACTTGAAGTCCAATGATCGTGTTTTGAAATTCTTTAGCTTGACATCTTATTAAAGGTCCTCCTTGAGATTGCAACACTTCATCCTTGTACTTGAATAGAATTGAGCTTCCTAGGATGCTATCATTCCCCTCTTCTTGAAAAGAATTCGTCCTCGAATTCGATCCTATGTCAAACAAAGACAAGTCAGCAACATTGAATGTAGTATTTACTTGAAACTCACCAGGAAGGTCCAGCTTGTAAGCATTGTCTCCAATCTTTTCAAGGAATTGAAAAGGGTCATCTCCTCTAGGATGCAACTTTGACTTTCTTTTGGAAGGAAATCTCTCCTTTCTAAAGTCAACCCAAACTAAATCTCCAGGGTTAAAAATAACTTGTTTTCGATCCTTGTTCCTTCTTAAGGCGGTTTGCTCATTTTTCTTCTCAAGTGCAAGCCTTGTTTGCTCATGAATTTTTTCATCATCTCAGCCTTTGTCCTACCATCAAGACTAGCAATATCATTAGTATACAGATCCTTTATTTGATCAAAACCCATCAATTTAGAAGTGAGGGTAGAAACTAAGACATACCTTCTTGAAAGTGCATCATCAACAACATTCTATTTCCCTTGGTTGTAAGAAATTACATAAGGAAAAGTTTCAGTGAATTCAACCCACTTAGCATGCCTTCTATTGAGCTTACCTTGACCTTTCAAGTATTTCAAGGATTTCTCTTCTTGAAAGAATACTTGATCACAAATGTTACAACCATCATGCTTATCCACTTTACTAATAACAAATACTTTTACAAGCTCACAATAAACATGACTTGAAGAACGACTCCACATCATACTACAACAATCACATTCTAGCAATTTATCATATGAAAACTCATTAACCACTTGAATAAGAGAAGAAGAAATATTTAACTCAATCGCAAGCCTCTTCTCATTAATTTCATGCCTCTTATCATAAAGTTGGATTACATGATCATTTATTTCATACATAATATCAAAAAGAAGCAAATTACTCTTGCACTTTAACTTAGATATTACAGTTAATGACTTGATGTGCATCAAGCTATCATCATCCACAAAAATTATAAAGTCACTAACATAAGATATAAGAGTATAATTCATTACCTCGAAAAATACTTTAGGTGTTCTAGAAAGACCAAGAATGCAAATAAACCAATTGTATATACCATACTTGGACTTATTTACCAATGGGATATCATCACCTTGTATTCTTTTATGCAATGGCTGTAACTTAGTAATGCTTTTAGGAAACTCCGTGTCATAACATTGTAATAAGAATCAAAATATTTAAAAGGTTCAATAACAAAGACTTTAACCAAGCTTTTATCTTCTACGATCCAACAAGAATTGATATTGCCGAATTTATGTTGCAATCCAATTGGATCTTTTGCCACCATATCTTGCACCTCACTACCCCTTTCAAAAGGTATTTCAACACGTGGCTGCACAAAATCAAAAGAACTTAAACAGGAAAGAGTTAATGGGTTAGGAAGTAAAGAAACTTTTTTCTTGCTACTTTCTTTGGCTTTTATCACAAGACTACTGTTTTTCTCGCCCTTAGCCTCTTTTCTCTCACTAAAGAGTTCTTTTCCTTCACTCAATCCCTCATGTTTTTCTCTCTCTACCTCATAGACTATGTTTATCTCGTTGTCTTCTCTCTTTTCTTTCTTCTCAAGATCACTCTTTTCTTCACTAGACATCCCACTCTTTTCACTCAACACAACCTCTCCTTTTTCTTCTCTTGGAATGTCAACATGCACTCCCTTACGACTCTCATTCTTTTCTCTCTCGTATTTTGCCATATTCTCTTTAACAATCTTTTCATCTTTACAAATTTGTGAGGGAGTCAAAGGACCAAGAATGCATTTCTTCCCATTAAACTCAAAAGAGTATCTATTTTTTTGGATACTATATGAAGCATTTCTATAGATATACCATGGCCTTCCCAACAAGATATGAAAATTATTCATGGGAATGGCATCACACCAAATCACATCCTCATACCTGCCAATAGAGAATGACAATAACACTCTTTTATCTACCTTTACTCCTTTCAACATGTAGGGTTCAAAATGTTCAACACAAGACAAGTTCAATTTCTCAACCATATAAATGCTAATTAAGTTATAGCCAAAAGCTTTGTCAATTCTAAGGGTATAACTTAAGACATGACACACCACTTTAGCTCTTGTTTGAAAAATAACTTTACCATTGTCTTCCTTCCATTCGATATACTGTAAGTTCGAGTTTTCAAATTGTTGAACCATCGCTTTCCTCCTTCCATTGTAGTTACCTGTTTGAGACATCTTGTCATAGATTAAAGAAAATATGTCTCTCCAATTTGGCGTTTTCCTCAATTGTTCTCACACACACCTTTCCTTTCTTTTCTTTTTTTCTCGAAATAACCTTTGAACAAAATACTTTGTAGATTTATAGTTAAACCCAACTTGTATGTAGTTCTCAGCAGTAAAAATCAGATTTTTCTTTTGTTTTTGGGAACAAATAAAAGAAGAAAGAACCAAATCCTAGAACTTTTAGGCTCGGTTGAAACAAGACACGAACGAAAAGTAAAGAATATAAATGTGTAGAATACAAAGA
>JASVEL010012726.1:0-35378 GCA_032618575.1 Nicotiana noctiflora
TGCAATCCAATTGGATCTTTTGCCACCATGTCTTGCACCTCACTACCCCTTTCAAAAGGTATTTCAACACGTGGCTGCACAAAATCAAAAGAACTTTAACAGGAAAGAGTTAATGGGTTAGGAAGTAAAGAAACTTTTTTCTTGCTACTTTCTTTGGCTTTTATCACAAGACTACTGTTTTTCTCGGCCTTAGCCTCTTTTCTCTCACTAAAGAGTTCTTTTCCTTCACTCAATCCCTCATGTTTTTCTCTCTCTACCTCATAGACTATGTTTATCTCGTTGTCTTCTCTCTTTTCTTTCTTCTCAAGATCACTCTTTTCTTCACTAGACATCCCACTCTTTTCACTCAACACAACCTCTCCTTTTTCTTCTCTTGGAATGTCAACATGCACTCCCTTACGACTCTCATTCTTTTCTCTCTCGTATTTTGCCATATTCTCTTTAAGAATCTTTTCATCTTTACAAATTTGTGAGGGAGTCAAAGGACCAAGAATGCATTTCTTCCCATTAAACTCAAAAGAGTATCTATTTTTTGGATACTATATGAAGCATTTCTATAGATATACCATGGCCTTCCCAACAAGATATGAAAATTATTCATGGGAATGGCATCACACCAAATCACATCCTCATACCTGCCAATAGAGAATGACAATAACACTCTTTTATCTACCTTTACTCCTTTCAACATGTAGGGTTCAAAATGTTCAACACAAGACAAGTTCAATTTCTCAACCATATATATGCTAATTAAGTTATAGCCAAAAGCTTTGTCAATTCTAAGGGTATAACTTAAGACATGACACACAACTTTAGCTCTTGTTTGAAAAATAACTTTACCATTGTCTTCCTTCCATTCGATATACTGTAAGTTCGAGTTTTCAAATTGTTGAACCATCGCTTTCCTCCTTCCATTGTAGTTACCTGTTTGAGACATCTTGTCATAGATTAAAGAAAATATGTCTCTCCAATTTGGCGTTTTCCTCAATTGTTCTCACACACACCTTTCCTTTCTTTTCTTTTTTTCTCGAAATAACCTTTGAACAAAATACTTTGTAGATTTATAGTTAAACCCAACTTGTATGTAGTTCTCAGCAGTAAAAATCAGATTTTTCTTTTGTTTTTGGGAACAAATAAAAGAAGAAAGAACCAAATCCTAGAACTTTTAGGCTCGGTTGAAACAAGACACGAACGAAAAGTAAAGAATATAAATGTGTAGAATACAAAGAGTAAGAAAATCAAGGATCCCTCTTCTTGTTTCCTTTGTTAATTTTTGGAAACACTTAGATACAAAAGATATATCCTGGAGAGCAAGCAATTGTATTTCTTCTTGTTTTAAATTGGATTTCGTTTTTTTTTTCAAAATATCCCAAGAATTATCAAGCACGTATTACATTAGTGCAAATCTGTTATGACTACAATCGTATTAGTCAAATGTGATAACAACTAGGTCGGGAATCCAAACTAGAGTAAGAATTTGAGAAGTAAATGCGGAAACAATAACAACAAGAATTGAACAACTAGAATTAAAGAGACGAAAATAAAGGATATGGGAAAGATTCAAGGAAAGAATTTCGAGAACTTTCAAGAACGCAAGTTCTATAGCCTTGACAAGATCAAAGTAACAACGTCTTGATTTATGAAAGAAATCAAACGCCTTTACTTAAAAAGCAAATCAAAACAATAGATTCGGATCTTGACCACTTTACGAGTAACTTGAGACAACAATTAATACTAGTATTAATCGCCTTCTAAGAATACCACAAAGGAATCAAAGATATCACAAAAGAGAAGTAATCTTACTACCTTGAACTATGAACTAGTAAAGGTTGAAAGATAAATCTCAAAGCACAAGTAACAAAGGTTCAAAAGAACTCTCAAAGTATGATATACTCAATCAATAATAATGTCTTATGAAGGAGAAGAACACCCTATTTATAGGAGTACAAAGGCATAAAAATAACATTAAAAACTAGGTGGGGTGGTTCTAGTGGAAAACACAATTATTACAATGAGGTAGGTGGTTGCTAAAGTCTAAGAAAAGTCTTTGGTTAGGTGAGGGGCGGCCAAGACCCTTTGGGGCAGATTTGGGCCTTAAAACAACTAGTTTGGGCCATTTGTTTGGATTGCAATTGGGCTCCTTTTGTAGTACCTCCTTTAGGACTTCTTTTAAGCTCATTTTGAGCCATTTTGGTGTACTCCAAGGGCTGATTTGGGTGACCATATCTTCCTCTTCTTGGACTTCAATTTGAGCTACCAAATAATTGTATAACTTCAACAATTCTTCTCCTCTAGGCTGGAGCTCTTTCTCGACAATTAAAGGATTCTCTATGTGCACTTGAAGTCCAATGATCGTGTTTTGAAATTCTTTAGCTTGACATCTTATTAAAGGTCCTCCTTGAGATTGCAACACTTCATCCTTGTACTTGAATAGAATTGAGCTTCCTAGGATGCTATCACGATGTGTCCTCGTATATGAATGAAATCATATTCATTCACGGTGAATTACTAACTAACAACCACGATATATAAGCGGAAGTTCCTATGAGTATCGTATTAGTCAAATGGGCTTATGTGGTTGTCGTAGGCCGATCCGTCCTAGTACAATCGTATTACATTACTCCCAATCTGTTATGACTACAATCGTATTAGTTAAATGGACTTATGTGGTTGTCGTAGGCCGATGCATCCTAGTATGAACGTATGACATTACTCCCAATACTATATATAAACGAAAGTTCCTATGACTAATATCGTATTAGTCAAATGGACTTATGTGGTTGTCGTAGACCCATTCGTCCTAGTATATGAATGAAATAATCTTCATTCACGGTCAATTGCTAACTACAATCGTATTGGTCCAATGGACTTATGTGGCTGTCGTAGGCCGATGCGTCCTACTACAATCGTATTATATTACTCTCATTCTGTTATGACTACAATCTTATTAGTCAATGGACTTATCTGGTTGTCGTAGGCCGATACGTCCTAGTATATGAATGAAATAATATTCATTCACGCTCAATTACTAACTAACAACCACGATATATAAACGGAAGGTCCTATTACTACAATCGTATTAGTAAATGGACTTATGTGGTTGTCGTAGGCCGATGCGTCCTACTACAATTGTATTACATTACTCCCAATCTCTTATGACTACAATCATATTAGTCAAATGGACTTATGTGGTTGTCGTAGGCCGATGCGTCCTACTACAATCGTATTACATTACTCCCAATCTGTTATGACTACAATCGTATTAGTCAAATGGTATTATGTGGTTGTCGTAGGCGATACGTCCTACTACGATCGTATTACATTACGCCCAATCTGTTATGACTACAATCGTATTAGTCAAATTGATTTATGTGGTTGTCGTAGGCCGATGCGTCCTACTACAATTGTATTACATTACTCCCAATCAGTTATGACTACAATCGTATTGCATTACTCCCAATCTTATGATAAATCTCAAAGCACAAGTAACAAAGGTTCAAAAGAACTCTCAAAGTATGATATACTCACTCAATAATAATGTGTCTTATGAAGGAGAAGAACACCCTATTCATAGGAGTACAAATGCATAAAAATAACATTAAAAACTAGGTGGGGTGGTTGTAGTGGAAAACACAATTATTACAATGAGGTAGGTGGTTGCTAAAGTGTAAGAAAAGTCTTTGGTAGGTGAGGGGCGGCCAAGACCCTTTGGGGCAGATTTGGGCCTTTAAACAACTAGTTTTGGGCCATTTGTTTGGACTCCAATTGGGCTGCTTTCTGGAACTCATTTAAGCTCATTTTGAGCCCATTTGGTGACTCCATGGGCAGATTTGGGTAACCACATCTTCCTCCTCTTGGACTTCAATTTGAGCAACCAAATAGTTGTAAAACTTCGACAACTCTTCTCCTTTGGGCATGAGCTCTTCCTCCATAGTTAGAAGCTTCTTTATTTGCCATTGAATTCAAGCAACCTTAGTTTGCAATTCCTTAGCTTGAGATCTTGTAAATGGCCTTCTTGGAGCTTCCAAAATTCAATCCTTATCAGTGATGCTATCATTCCCCTCTTCTTGAAAAGAATTCGTCCCCGAATTCGATCCTACGTCAAACAAAGATAAGTCAGCAACATTGAATGTAGCACTTACTTGAAACTCACCAGGAAGGTCCAACTTGTATGCATTGTTTCCAATCCTTTCAAGGACTTGAAAGGGGCCATCTCCTCTAGGATGCAACTTTGACTTCCTTTTGGAAGGAAATCTCTCCTTTCTAAAGTGAACCCAAACTAAATCTCCAGGTTTAAAAATAACTTGTTTTCGACCCTTATTCTTTCTCAAGGCGGTTTGCTCATTTTTCTTCTCAATTGCAAGCCTTGTTTGCTCATGAATTTTTTTCATCATCTCAGCCTTCGTCCTACCATCAAGACTAGCAATATCATTAGTAGGTAATGGTAATAAATCAAGTGGAGTAAAGGGATTAAAGCCATAAACAACTTCAAAAGGAGACATACCTGTAGAAGAATGGATTGTTCTATTGTAAGCAAATTCAATCATAGGTAAGTGATCTTCCCATAAAGTTAATTTACCTTTCAAAACAGCTCTCAACATGTTTCCTAAGGTTCTATTAACTACTTCAGTTTGTCCATCAGTTTGTGGGTGACAAGAAGTGGAAAACAACAATTTAGTGCCTAACTTCCCCCAAAATACACGCCAGAAGTGACTCAAAAACTTTGCATCCCTATCACTAACAATAGTTCTAGGTATACCATGCAATTACACAATCTCTTTTACAAAAAGATTAGCAACATGTGAGGCATCATTAGTCTTTAAACAAGGAATAAAACGAGCCATCTTGGAGAACCTATCTACCACAACAAATATACTATTCTTACCATACCTTGTTCTGGGCAAACCTAACACAAAATCCATAGATATATCAATCCAAGGTGAAGTAGGAACAGGTAATGGCGTGTAAAGACCATGTGGTAACACTTTAGATTTAGCTTGTTTACATTCCAAACACCGTGTGCACATTCTTTCAACATCTTTTCTCATTCCAGGCCAAAAGAAATTTTCAGCAAGTATGTCTAATGTCTTTGGGACCCCAAAGTGTCCCATAAGCCCTCCACAATGTGCTTCCCTTACAAATACTTCACGTAAAGAGCAATTAGGGATACACAACTTATTTTCCTTAAAGAGAAACCCATCTTGTAGGTTAAACCTATCAAGAGGACCCAACTTACAATCTGCAAAAGTTTTGCCAAAATCAACATCATTAGCATAAAGTTCCTTGATTTGATCAAAACCCATCAATTTAGAAGTGAGGGTAGAAACTAAGACATACCTCCTTGAAAGTGCATCAGCAACAACATCCTCTTTCCCTTGTTTGTAAGAAATTACATAAGGAAAAGTTTCAATAAATTCGACCCACTTAGCATGCCTTCTACTAAGCTTACCTTGACTTTTCAAGTATTTCAAGGATTCATGGTCACTTTTAATCACAAACTCCCTTGGCCACAAGTAATGTTGCCATGTGGCTAAAGCCCTTACCAAAGCACAAAGCTCTTTGTCATAAGTTGAATAGTTCAATGTGGCTCAATTCAACTTCTCACTAAAGTAGGCAATAGGTTTAGAATCTTGCATCAAAACAGCACCTATTCCCTTGCCAGAAGCATCACATTCAATTTCAAAAGATTTAGAAAAATCAGGCAATTGTAATAACGGAGCAGAACATAACTTTTCTTTCAACAAGTTAAAAGCATCATCTTGTTCTTTTTCCCATTTAAAAATCCTATCCTTTTAGATAACTTCGGTTAAAGGAGAAACAATGGTGCTAAAGTCTCTCACAAACCTCCTATAAAAACTAGCAAGTCCATGAAAACTCCTAACTTCAGTTACACTCTTAGGTTTAGGCCATTCTTTAATTGCTTTGATTTTCTCTTCATCAACCTCAACACTCTTAGAGCAGACCACAAAACCCAAGAAAATCACACGATCCACATAAAAGTACACTTTTTAAGATTAGCAAATAACAAGTGCTTTCTAAGAACTTCAAAAACTTGTCTTAGGTATTCTACATGTTCTTCTAAAGTATTAGAAAAGACCAAGATATCATTGAAGTACACCACAACAAATTTTCCATGAAAATCCTTAAAAACATGATTCATTAATCTCATGAAAGTGCTAGGTGCATTAGTCAAGCCGAAAGGCATAACTAACCACTCATAAAGCCCATATTTGGTCTTAAAAGTAGTTTTCCATTCATCTCCTGGATTCATACGAATCTGATGGTAACCACTTTTTAGATCAATTTTAGAAAAGATTTTGGATCCATGTAATTGATCCAACATGTCATCAAGACGAGGAATAGGGTGGCGATACTTTACCGTAATCTTGTTGATTGCTCTACAATCCACGCACATCCTCCAAGTTCCATCCTTTTTGGGTACCAATAAGACCGGAACAGAGCAAGGGCTCATGCTCTCTCTCACAAAGCCTTTCTCAAGCAACTCCTCAACTTGCCTTTGAAGTTCCTTTGTCTCTTCTGGAATACTCCTATAGGCTGGTCTCTTTGGGATTTGTGATCCAGGTACAAAATCAATTTGATGCTCAATGCCACGTAAAGGTGGCAATCCACTAGGAATATCTTCTGGAAAGACATCTTCAAAATCCTGCAAAAGAGAAGAAATACTACTTGGCAAAGAAGAAGTTAGCAACTCAGAGTTAATCAAAGCCTCTTTGTAAGTAAGTAGTATTATGGGCAACCCCTCTTTTCTTGCATTTAAACACTCTTTGGCTTTTATATAGAAACTCTCTCTTTTTCTTTCCTTAGCCTCTTTCCTCTCACCAAGACTGTCTATTTTTTTATTCGAACCCTCTTTTATCTCTTCTCTCAAATTGCTGCCCTCTCTCTCTTTCTTTTCTTTTTCCACAAGCTCACTTTTTATCCCTCCCCTTGACTTTCCCATTGTTTCCTTTAATTTCTTCTGATCTTCAAACACTTGAGAAGGAGATAAAGGTGCAAGAGTAAATTTCCTGCCATTTAGTTCAAGCGAATATCTATTCTTTCTCCCATCATGAAAAACATTCCTGTCATACTGCCAAGGACGACCCAGTAATATATGACAAGCTTGCATAGGCACTATGTCACAAAGAATATCATCCTCATATCTACCAACGTTAAATGAAATCATACACTGTTTATTTACCTTTAGTTCACCACTATCATTTAACCAATGGAGTCTATAGGGAGTAGGGTGTTTCATGCATGCAAGTCCCAGTTTTTCCACAAAGTATGAACTAACCACATTAGCACAACTACCACTATCAATGAACATAGAGCAAGTTTTTCCTTTTATCCCACACCTAGTATGGAATATATTCTCTCTTTGTGCTTCACTATTGCTTCCTAAATTGATAGTCATAATCCTCCTAACTACCCCAACCATTCCATCATTAGGTAGTTCTAAATCACCTTCATCACTCATATCTCCCTCTTTATCTCCCTCACTCTTTTCACTCTCATATCCTCCATCTTCTTTTAGAATGATGTTTCTTCTACTTGGACATTCATGCATCATATGTCCCCTTCCTTTACATTTATGACACTGAATAGAACTAGAAGGTGTAAAAGGTTTAGGGTTGAAGGTTTTACCTCTCTTTGTTCTCCAGTTCACCTTTTCCCTTGTCTTCTTGAGGCCGAGAAAAATTCTTCATCTCACGATTTGGCCATGGTTTCTTAGGCATGGTGCTTGTTCGACATCTCCATGAGCTAGTTTGCTTTCTTTTATTTTGATTTTCTACCTTTATACACAAATCAACTAACTCATCTATTGTTACATATTGTTGTAATTCAACTACATCAGCTATTTCCTTATTTAAACCATTTAAAAACCTAGCCATTGTAGCCTCTTCTTCCTCCATACAATTAGCTTGGATCATAGCTATATCCATAGCCTTAAAGTACTCTTCTACTAACATGGACCCTTGCTTCAATGTTTGAAGACGTAGTTGTAGCTCTCTTTGAAAGTTTGATGGTACGAATCTCTTCCTCATCACCCTTTTAGCCTCAGTCCAAGTAGCAATTGGTGCTTGTCCTTCTTGCAGTCGATCCCTATTAAGCTTTTTCCACCAAATAGAAGCATAATCAGAAAACTCAACAACAGCAAGTTTAACCTTCTTACCTTCAGAGTAGTTGTGACAGTCAAAGATTGCTTCAACCTTTCTCTCCCAATCAAGATACAAGTCTAGATCCCTTGTTCCCTTGAAAGATGGCATCTGCATCTTTATATTACTTATATTATCATCCTCTATCCTACCTCTTTGTCCCCTCCTATCTCCTCTCACCCTATCAAAATCAATATCATTAAAATCATCAATAAAGTTTGCTTGATTTACAATAGGAACATGGGGTACATTTCTTCTAGCAGGTGGCCTAACATTATTATCCCTCCTAAGTTCAGCTATTGTATCATTTTGATCCGCAATGGTATCCCTCATTTCTTGGAGTTGGAGATTCAGCCTTTCAAACTGTTGATGCATGGCTTGCAAGGTAAAATCATTCCTTGCTTTGATTTCAGCTTCTTGGAGAACCATTCGTTCATTATCACTACCTGTATGTGACATCTTTAAAAATTGTATCACACAAATTAGCTTCTTTTTTTTTCTCTCGAAATAACCTTTGAACAAGTACTTTATAGATTTATAGTTAAACCTAACTTGTATGTAGTTCTTAGTAGTAAAACTCAGATTTTTCTTTTGTTTTTTTTGGGAACAATTAAAAGAAGAAAGAACCAAATCCTAGAACTTTTAGGCTCGGTTGAAAATAAGACACGAACAAAAAGGAAAGAATATAAATGTGTAGAATACAGAGAGTAACAAAATCAAGGATCCCTCTTCTTGTTTCCTTTGTTAATTTTTGGAAACACTTAGATACAAAAGATATATCCTGGAGAGCAAGCTATTGTATTTCTTCTTGTTTTAAAATGGATTTCGTTTTTTTTTTGTTTTTTTTTTGTTTTTTTTTTTTTTGTTTTTGTTTTCTTTATCCCAAGAATTATCAAGAACGAAATCTTGATAGAACCGCTCTGATACCACTTGATAACAACTAGGTCGGGAATCCAAACTAGAGTAAGAATTTGAGAAGTAAATGCGGAAGCAATAACAACAGGAATTGAACAACTAGAATTAAAGAGACGAAAATAAAGGATATGGGAAAGATTCAAGGAAAGAATTCCGAGAACTTTCAAGAACGCAAGTTCTATAGCCTTGACAAGATCAAAGTAACAACGTCTTGATTTATGAAAGAAATCAAACGCCTTTACTTAAAAGCAAATCAAAACAATAGATTCGGATCTTGACCACTTTATGAGTAACTTGAGACAACAATTAATACTAAGATTAATCGCCTTCTAAGAATACCACAAAGGAATCAAAGATATCACAAAAGAGAAGTAATCTTACTACCTTGAACTATGAACTAGTAAAGGTTGAAAGATAAATCTCAAAGCACAAGTAACAAAGGTTCAAAAGAACTCTCAAAGTATGATATACTCACTCAATAATAATGTGTCTTATGAAGGAGAAGAACACCCTATTTATAGGAGTACAAATGCATAAAAATAACATTAAAAACTAGGTGGGTGGTTGTAGTGGAAAACACAATTATTACAATGAGGTAGGTGGTTGCTAAAGTGTAAGAAAAGTCTTTGGTAGGTGAGGGGCGGCCAAGACCCTTTGGGGCAGATTTGGGCCTTTAAACAACTTGTTTTGGGCCATTTGTTTGGACTCCAATTGGGCTGCTTTCTGGAACTCATTTAAGCTCATTTTGAGCCCATTTGGTGACACCATGGGCAGATTTGGGTAACCACATCTTCCTCCTCTTGGACTTCAATTTGATCAACCAAATAGTTGTAAAACTTCGACAACTCTTCTCCACAAGCATGAGCTCTTCCTCCATAGTTAGAAGCTTCTTTATTTGCCATTGAAGTCCAGCAACCTTAGTTTGCAATTCCTTAGCTTGAGATCTTGTAAATGGCCTTCTTGGAGCTTCCAAAACTCTATCCTTATCAGTGATGCTATCACCTAGTATATGAATAAAATCATATTCATTCACGGTCAATTACTGACTAACAACCACGATATATAAACAGAAGTTCCTATGACTACAATCGTATTAGTCAAATGGACTTATGTGGTTGTTGTAGGCCGATGCGTCCTAGTATTTGAATGAAATCATATTCATAGACGGTCAATTACTAAATAACAACCAGAATGTATAAACGGAAGTTCATATAACTACAATCGTATTAGTCCAATGGACTTATGTGGTTGTCGTAGGCCGATGCGTCCTACTACAATCGTATTACATTACTCCCAATCTGTTATGACTGCAATCGTATTAGTCAAATGGACTTATGTGGTTGTCGTAGGCCGATGCGTCCTACTAAAATCGTATTACATTACTCCCAATCTGTTATGACAATAATCGTATTAGTCAAATGGACTTATGTGGTTGTCGTAGGCCGATGCGTCCTAGTATAAATGTATGACATTACTCCCATTACGACATATACACGGAAGTTCCTATGACTACAATCGTATTACATTACTCCCAATCTGTTATGACTACAATTGTATTAGTCAAATGGACTTATTTGGTTGTCGTAGACCGATGCGTCCTAGTATATGAATGAAATAATATTCATTCACGGTCAATTACTAACTAACAATCCCGATATATAAATGGAAGGTCTTATTACTACAATCGTATTAGTCAAATGGACTTATGTGGTTGTCGTAGGCCGATGCGTCCTACTACAATCGTAATACATTACTCCCAATCTGTTATGACTACAATTGTATTAGTCAAATGGAGTTATGTGATTGTCGTAGGCCGATGCGTCCTAGTATATGAATAAAATCATATTCATTCACGGTCAATTACTAACTAACAACCACGATATATAAACAGAAGTTCCTATGACTACAATCGTATTAGTCAAATGGACTTATGTGGTTGTTGTAGGCCGATGCGTCCTAGTATATGAATGAAATCATATTTATAGATGGTAAATTACTAAATAACAACCACAATGTATAAACGGAAGTTCCTATGACTACAATCGTATTAGTCCAATGGACTTATGTGGTTGTCATAGGCTGATGCGTCCTAGTATATGAATGAAATCATATTCATTCACGGTCAATTACTAAATAACAACCACGATATATAAACGCAAGTTCCTATGACTACAATCGTATTAGTCAAATGGACTTATGTGGTTGTCGTAGGCCGATGCGTCTTACTACAATCGTATTACATTACTCCCAATCTGTTATGACTACAATCGTATTAGTCAAATGGACTTTTGTGGTTGTCGTAGGCCGATGCGTCCTACTACAATTGTATTACATTACTCCCAATCAGTTATGACTACAATCGTATTAGTCAAATGGACTTATGTGGTTGTCGTAGGCCGATGCGTCCTAGTATGAACGTATGACATTAGTCCCAATACGATATATAAACGGAAGTTCCTATGACTACAATCGTATTGCATTACTCCCAATATATTATGACTACAATCGTATTAGACAAATGGACTTATGTGGTTGTTGTAGGCCGATGCATCCTAGTATATGAACAACAACAACAACAACAACCCAGTATAATCCCGCTTAGTGGGGTCTGGGGAGGGTAGTGTGTACGCAGACCTTACCCCTACCCTAGGTAGAGAGGCTGTTTCCAAATAGACCCCCGGCATCCTTCCCTCCAAGAACTTCCCACCTTGCTCTTGGGGAGACTCGAACTCACAACCTCTCGGTTGGAAGTGGGGGTTGCTTACCATCAGAGCAACCCCTCTTGTCTAAAAACCACAATATTCATTCACGGTCAATTACTAACTAAAAACCACAATATATAAACGGAAGGTCTTATTTGTACAATCGTACTAGTCAAATGGACTTATTTGGTTGTAGTAGGCCGATGCGTCCTACTACAATCGTATTACATTACTCACAATCTGTTATGACTACAATCGTATTAGTCAAATTGACTTATGTGATTGTCGTAGGCCAATGCGTCCTAGTATATGAATGAAATCATATTCATTCACGGTCAACTACTAACTAACAACCACGATATATAAGCGAAAGTTCCTATGAGTATCGTATTAGTCAAATGGACTAATGTGGTTGTCGTAGGCTGATCCGTCCTACTACAATCGTGTTACATTATTCCGAATCTGTTATGACTACAATCGTATTAGTCAAATGGATTTATGTGGTTGTCATCGGCCGATGCGTCCTAGTATATGAATAAAATCATATTCATTCACGGTCAATTACTAAATAACAACCACGATATATAAACAGAAGTTCCTATGACTACAATCGTATTAGTCAAATGGACTTATGTGGTTGTTGTAGGCCGATGCGTCCTAGTATTTGAATGAAATCATATTCATAGACGGTCAATTACTAAATAACAACCAGAATGTATAAACGGAAGTTCATATAACTACAATCGTATTAGTCCAATGGACTTATGTGGTTGTCGTAGGCCGATGCGTCCTACTACAATCGTATTACATTACTCCCAATCTGTTATGACTACAATCGTATTAGTCAAATGGACTTATGTGGTTGTCGTAGGCCGATGCGTCCTACTAAAATCGTATTACATTACTCACAATCTGTTATGACAATAATCGTATTAGTCAAATGGACTTATGTGGTTGTCGTAGGCCGATGCGTCCTAGTATAAATGTATGACATTACTCCCATTACGACATATACACGGAAGTTCCTATGACTACAATCGTATTACATTACTCCCAATCTGTTATGACTACAATTGTATTAGTCAAATGGACTTATTTGGTTGTCGTAGACCGATGCGTCCTAGTATATGAATGAAATAATATTCATTCACGGTCAATTACTAACTAACAATCCCGATATATAAATGGAAGGTCTTATTACTACAATCGTATTAGTCAAATGGACTTATGTGGTTGTCGTAGGCCGATGCGTCCTACTACAATCGTAATACATTACTCCCAATCTGTTATGACTACAATTGTATTAGTCAAATGGAGTTATGTGATTGTCGTAGGCCGATGCGTCCTAGTATATGAATAAAATCATATTCATTCACGGTCAATTACTAACTAACAACCACGATATATAAACAGAAGTTCCTATGACTACAATCGTATTAGTCAAATGGACTTATGTGGTTGTTGTAGGCCGATGCGTCCTAGTATATGAATGAAATCATATTTATAGATGGTAAATTACTAAATAACAACCACAATGTATAAACGGAAGTTCCTATGACTACAATCGTATTAGTCCAATGGACTTATGTGGTTGTCATAGGCTGATGCGTCCTAGTATATGAATGAAATCATATTCATTCACGGTCAATTACTAAATAACAACCACGATATATAAACGCAAGTTCCTATGACTACAATCGTATTAGTCAAATGCACTTGTGTGGTTGTCGTAGGCCGATGCGTCTTACTACAATCGTATTACATTACTCCCAATCTGTTATGACTACAATCGTATTAGTCAAATGGACTTATGTGGTTGTCGTAGGCCGATGCGTCCTACTACAATTGTATTACATTACTCCCAATCAGTTATGACTACAATCGTATTAGTCAAGTGGACTTATGTGGTTGTCGTAGGCCGATGCGTCCTAGTATGAACGTATGACATTAGTCCCAATACGATATAAAAACGGAAGTTCCTATGACTACAATCGTATTGCATTACTCCCAATATATTATGACTACAATCGTATTAGACAAATGGACTTATGTGGTTGTTGTAGGCCGATGCATCCTAGTATATGAATGAAATAATATTCATTCACGGTCAATTACTAACTAAAAACCACAATATATAAACGGAAGGTCTTATTTGTACAATCGTACTAGTCAAATGGACTTATTTGGTTGTAGTAGGCCGATGCGTCCTACTACAATCGTATTACATTACTCACAATCTGTTATGACTACAATCGTATTAGTCAAATTGACTTATGTGATTGTCGTAGGCCAATGCGTCCTAGTATATGAATGAAATCATATTCATTCACGGTCAACTACTAACTAACAACCACGATATATAAGCGAAAGTTCCTATGAGTATCGTATTAGTCAAATGGACTAATGTGGTTGTCGTAGGCTGATCCGTCCTACTACAATCGTGTTACATTATTCCGAATCTGTTATGACTACAATCGTATTAGTCAAATGGATTTATGTGGTTGTCATCGGCCGATGCGTCCTAGTATATGAATAAAATCATATTCATTCACGGTCAATTACTAAATAACAACCACGATATATAAACAGAAGTTCCTATGACTACAATCGTATTAGTCAAATGGACTTATGTGGTTGTTGTAGGCCGATGCGTCCTAGTATATGAATGAAATCATATTTATAGATGGTCAATTACTAAATAACAACCACAATATATAAACGGAAGTTCCTATGACTACAATCGTATTAGTCCAATGGACTTATGTGGTTGTCGTAGGCCGATGCGTCCTAGTATATGAATGAAATCATAATCATTCACGGTCAATTACTAAATAACAACCACGATATATAAACGGAAGTTCCTATGACTACAATCGTATTAGTCAAATGGACTTATGTGGTTGTCGTAGGCCGATGCGTCTTACTACAATCGTATTACATTACTTCCAATCTGTTATGACTACAATCGTATTAGTCAAATGGACTTATGTGGTTGTCGTAGGCCGATGCGTCCTAGTATGAACGTATGACATTACACCCAATACGATATATAAACGGAAGTTCCTATGACTACAATCGTATTGCATTACTCCCAATATATTATGACTACAATCGTATTAGACAAATGGACTTATGTGGTTGTTGTAGGCCGATGCATCCTAGTATATGAATGAAATAATATTCATTCACGGTCAATTACTAACTAAAAACCACGATACATAAACGGAAGGTCTTATTTGTACAATCGTACTAGTCAAAACGACTTCTTTGGTTGTAGTAGGCCGATGCGTCCTACTACAATCGTATTACATTACTCACAATCTGTTATGACTACAATCGTATTAGTCAAATTGACTTATGTGATTGTCGTAGGCCAATGCGTCCTAGTATATGAATGAAATCATATTCATTCACGGTCAACTACTAACTAACAATCACGATATATAAGCGAAAGTTCCTATGAGTATCGTATTAGTCAAATGGACTAATGTGGTTGTCGTAGGCTGATCCGTCCTACTACAATCGTGTTACATTATTCCGAATCTGTTATGACTACAATCGTATTAGTCAAATGGACTTATGTGGTTGTCATAGGCCGATGCGTCCTAGTATATGAATGAAATCATATTCATACAGGTCAATTACTAAATAACAACCACGAAATATAAACGGAAGTTCCTATGACAACAATCGTATTAGTCCAATGGACTTATGTGGTTGTTGTAGGCCGATGCGTATATGAATGAAATCATATTTATAGATGGTCAATTACTAAATAACAACCACAATATATAAACGGAAGTTCCTATGACTACAATCGTGTTAGTCCAATGGACTTATGTGGTTGTCGTAGGCCGATGCGTCCTAGTATATGAATGAAATCATAATCATTCACAGTCAATTACTAAATAACAACCACGATATATAAACGGAAGTTCCTATGACTACAATCGTATTAGTCAAATGGACTTATGTGGTTGTCGTAGGCCGATGCGTCTTACTACAATCGTATTACATTACTTCCAATCTGTTATGACTACAATCGTATTAGTCAAATGGACTTATGTGGTTGTCGTAGGCCGATGCGTCCTACTACAATTGTATTACATTACTCCCAATCAGTTATGACTACAATCGTATTAGTCAAATGGACTTATGTGGTTGTCGTAGGCCGATGCGTCCTAGTATGAACGTATGACATTACTCCCAATACGATATATAAACGGAAGTTCCTATGACTACAATCGTATTGCATTACTCCCAATATATTATGACTACAATCGTATTAGACAAATGGACTTATGTGGTTGTTGTAGGCCGATGCATCCTAGTATATGAATGAAATAATATTCATTCACGGTCAATTACTAACTAAAAACCACGATATATAAACGGAAGGTCTTATTTGTACAATCGTACTAGTCAAAACGACTTATTTGGTTGTAGTAGGCCGATGCGTCCTACTACAATCGTATTACATTACTCACAATCTGTTATGACTACAATCGTATTAGTCAAATTGACTTATGTGATTGTCGTAGGCCGATGCGTCCTAGTATATGAATGAAATCATATTCATTCACGGTCAACTACTAACTAACAATCACGATATATAAGCGAAAGTTCCTATGAGTATCGTATTAGTCAAATGGACTAATGTGGTTGTCGTAGGCTGATCCGTCCTACTACAATCGTGTTACATTATTCCGAATCTGTTATGACTACAATCGTATTAGTCAAATGGACTTATGTGGTTGTCATAGGCCGATGCGTCCTAGTATATGAATGAAATCATATTCATACACGGTCAATTACTAAATAACAACCACGGAATATAAACGGAAGTTCCTATGACAACAATCGTATTAGTCCAATGGACTTATGTGGTTGTCGTAGGCCGATGCATCCTAGTATATGAATGAAATAATATTCATTCACTGTCAATTACTAACTAACAACCACGATATATAAACGGAAGGTCCTATTATTACAATCGTATTAGTCAAATGGACTTATGTGGTTGTCGTAGGCCGATGCGTCCTACAACAATCGTATTACATTAATCCCAATCTGTTTTGACTACAATCCTACTAGTCAAATGGACTTATGTGATTGGCGTAGGCCGATGCGTCCTAGTATATGAATGAAATCATATTCATTCACGGTCAATTACTAACAAACAACCACAATATATAAACGAAAGTTCCTATGACTACAATCGTATTAGTCAAATGGACTTATGTGGTTGTCGTAGGCCGATGTGTCCTACTACAATCGTATTACATTATTCCCAATCAGTTATGACTACAATCGTATTAGTCAAATGGACTTATGTGGTTGTCATAGGCCGATGCATCCTAGTATACGAACGAAATCATATTCATTCACAGTCAATTACTAAATAACAACCACGATATATAAACAGAAGTTCCTATGACTACAATCGTATTAGTCCAATGGACTTATGTGGTTGTTTTAGGCCTATGCGTCCTATTATATGAATGAAAGGAAGGTCCTATTACCACAATCGTATTTATCAAATGGACTTATGTGGTTGTCGTAGGCCGATGCGTCCTACTATAATCGTACTACATTACTCCCAATCTGTTATGACTACAATCGTATTAGTGAAATGGACTTATGTGGTTGTCGTAGGCCGATGCGTCCTACTACAATCATATTACATTACTCCCAATCTGTTATGACTACAATCGTATTAGTCAAATGGACTTATGTGGTTGTCGTAGGCCGATGCGTCTTACTACAATCGTATTACAATGCTCCCAATCAGTTATGACTACAATCGTATTAGTCAAATGGATTTATGTGGTTGTCGTAGGCCGATGCGTCCTAGTATATGAATGAAATCATATTCATTCACGCTCAATTAATAAATAACAACCTCGATATATAAACGGAAGGTCCTATTACTACAATCGTATTAGTCAAATGGACTTATATGGTTGTCGTAGGTCGATGCGTCCTACTACAATCGTATTACATTACTCCCAATCTGTTATGACTACAATCGTATTAGTCAAATGGACTTATGTGGTTGTCATAGGCCGATGAGTCGTACTACAATCGTATTATATTACTCCCAATCTGTTATGACTACAATCGTATTAGTCAAATGAACTTATGTGGTTGTCGTAGGCCGATGCGTCCTAGTATGAACGTATGGCATTACTCCTAATACGATATATAAACGGAAATTTCTATGACTACAATCGTATTAGTCAAATGGACTTATATGGTTGTCGTAGTCCGATGTCGTCCTACTATATGAATGAAATCATAATCATAGACGGTCAATTACTAAATAACAACCACGATATATAAACGGAAGTTCCTATGACTAGAATCGTATTAGTCCAATGGACTTATGTGGTTGTCGTAGGCCGATGCGTCCTAGTATATGAATGAAATAATATTTATTCACGGTCAATTACTAACTACAATCGTATTAGTCCAATGGACTTATGTGGTTGTCGTAGGCCGATGGGTCCTATTACAATCGTATTACATTACTCCCAATCTGTTATGACTACAATCGTATTAGTCAATGGACTTATGTGGTTGTCGTAGGCCGATGCGTCCTACTACAATCGTATTACATTACTCCCAATCTATTATGACTACAATCGTATTAGTCAAATGTACTTATGTGGTTGTCGTTGGCCGATGCGTCCTAGTATGAATGTATGACATTACTCCCAATACGATATATAAACGGATGTTCCTATGACTATAATCGTATTACATTACTCCCAATCTGTTATGACTACAATCGAATTAGTCAAATGGACTTATGTGGTTGTCGTAGGCCGATGCGTCCTAGTATATGAATGAAATAATATTCATTCACGGTCAATTACTAACTAACAACCACGATATATAAACGGAAGGTCCCATTACTACAATAGTATTAGTCAAATGGACTTATGTAATTGTTGTAGGCCGATGCGTCCTACTACAATGGTATTACATTACTCCCAATCTGTTATGACTACATTCGTATTAGTGAAATGGACTTATGTGGTTGTCGTAGGCCGATGCGTCCTACTACAATGGTATTACATTACTCCCAATCTGTTATGACTACAATCGTATTAGTCAAATGGACTTATGTGGTTGTCGTAGGCCGATGCGTCTTACTACAATCGTATTACATTACTCCCAATCTGTTATGACTACAATCGTATTAGTCAAATGGATTTATGTGGTTGTCGTAGGCCGATGCGTCCTACTACAATCATATTACATTACTCCCAATCTGTTATGACTACAATCGTATTAGTCAAATGGACTTATGTGGTTGTCGTAGGCCGATGCGTCTTACTATAATCGTATTACATTACTCCCAATCTGTTATGACTACAATCGAATTAGTCAAATGGACTTATGTGGTTGTCGTAGGCCGATGCGTCCTAGTATATGAATGAAATAATATTCATTCACGGTCAATTACTAACTAACAACCACGATATATAAACGGAAGGTCCCATTACTACAATAGTATTAGCCAAATGGACTTATGTGGTTGTCGTAGGCCGATGCGTCCTACTATAATCGTACTACATTACTCCCAATCTGTTATGACTACAATCGTATTAGTGAAATGGACTTATGTGGTTGTCGTAGGCCGATGCGTCCTACTACAATCATATTACATTACTCCCAATCTGTTATGACTACAATCGTATTAGTCAAATGGACTTATGTGGTTGTCGTAGGCCGATGCGTCCTACTACAATGGTATTACATTACTCCCAATCTGTTATGACTACAATCGTATTAGTCCAATGGACTTATGTGGTTGTCGTAGGCCGATGGGTCCTATTACAATCGTATTACATTACTCCCAATCTGTTATGACTACAATTGTATTAGTCAATGGACTTATGTGGTTGTCGTAGGCCGATGCGTCCTACTACAATCGTATTACATTACTCCCAATCTATTATGACTACAATCGTATTAGTCAAATGTACTTATGTGGTTGTCGTTGGCCGATGCGTCCTAGTATGAACGTATGACATTACTCCCAATACGATATATAAACGGATGTTCCTATGACTATAATCGTATTACATTACTCCCAATCTGTTATGACTACAATCGAATTAGTCAAATGGACTTATGTGGTTGTCGTAGGCCGATGCGTCCTAGTATATGAATGAAATAATATTCATTCACGGTCAATTACTAACTAACAACCACGATATATAAACGGAAGGTCCCATTACTACAATAGTATTAGTCAAATGGACTTATGTGGTTGTTGTAGGCCGATGCGTCCTACTACAATGGTATTACATTACTCCCAATCTGTTATGACTACAATCGTATTAGTGAAATGGACTTATGTGGTTGTCGTAGGCCGATGCGTCCTACTACAATCATATTACATTACTCCCAATCTGTTATGACTACAATCGTATTAGTCAAATGGACTTATGTGGTTGTCGTAGGCCGATGCGTCTACAATCGTATTACATTACTCCCAATCTGTTATGACTACAATAGTATTAGTCAAATGGATTTATGTTGGTGTCGTAGGCCGATGCGTCCTACTACAATCATATTACATTACTCCCAATCTGTTATGACTACAATCGTATTAGTCAAATGAACTTATGTGGTTGTCGTAGGCAGATGCGTCTTACTATAATCGTATTACATTACTCCCAATCTGTTATGACTACAATCGAATTAGTCAAATGGACTTATGTGGTTGTCGTAGGCCGATGCCTCCTAGTATATGAATGAAATAATATTCATTCACGGTCAATTACTAACTAACAACCACGATATATAAACGGAAGGTTGGTTACATCAATCGTATTTATCAAATGGACTTATGTAGTTGTCGTAGGCCGATGCGTCCTACTATAATCGTACTACATTACTCCCAATCTGTTATGACTACAATCGTATTAGTGAAATGGACTTATGTTGTTGTCGTAGGCCGATGCGTCCTACTACAATCATATTACATTACTCCCAATCTGTTATGACTACAATCGTATTAGTCAAATGGACTTATGTGGTTGTCGTAGGCCGATGCGTCTTACTACAATCGTATTACATTACTCCCAATCAGTTATGACTACAATCGTATTAGTCAAATGGATTTATGTGGTTGTCGTAGGCCGATGCGTCCTAGTATATGAATGAAATCATATTCATTCACGCTCAATTAATAAATAACAACCTCGATATATAAACGGAAGGTCCTATTACTACAATCGTATTAGTCAAATGGACTTATATGGTTGTCGTAGGTCGATGCGTCCTACTACAATCGTATTACATTACTCCCAATCTGTTATGACTACAATCGTATTAGTCAAATGGACTTATGTGGTTGTCATAGGAATATGAGTCGTACTACAATCGTATTATATTACTCCCAATCTGTTATGACTACAATCGTATTAGTCAAATGGATTTATGTGGTTGTCGTAGGCCGATGCGTCCTAGTATGAACGTATGACATTACTCCCAATACGATATATAAACGGAAGTTCCTATGACTACAATCGTATTGCATTACTCCCAATATATTATGACTACAATCGTATTAGTCAAATGAACTTATGTGGTTGTCGTAGGCCGATGCGTCCTAGTATGAACGTATGACATTACTCCTAATACGATGTATAAACGGAAATTTCTATGACTACAATCGTATTAGTCAAATGGACTTATATGGTTGTCGTAGTCCGATGTCGTCCTAGTATATGAATGAAATCATAATCATAGACGGTCAATTACTAAATAACAACCACGATATATAAACGGAAGTTCCTATGACTAGAATCGTATTAGTCCAATGGACTTATGTGGTTGTCGTAGGCCGATGCGTCCTAGTATATGAATGAAATAATATTTATTCACGGTCAATTACTAACTACAATCGTATTAGTCCAATGGACTTATGTGATTGTCGTAGGCCGATGGGTCCTATTACAATCGTATTACATTACTCCCAATCTGTTATGACTACAATCGTATTAGTCAATGGACTTATGTGGTTGTCGTAGGCCGATGCGTCCTACTACAATCGTATTACATTACTCCCAATCTATTATGACTACAATCGTATTAGTCAAATGTACTTATGTGGTTGTCGTTGGCCGATGCGTCCTAGTATGAATGTATGACATTACTCCCAATACGATATATAAACGGATGTTCCTATGACTATAATCGTATTACATTACTCCCAATCTGTTATGACTACAATCGAATTAGTCAAATGGACTTATGTGGTTGTCGTAGGCCGATGCGTCCTAGTATATGAATGAAATAATATTCATTCACGGTCAATTACAAACAAACAACCACGATATATAAACGGAAGGTCCCATTACTACAATAGTATTAGTCAAATGGACTTATGTGATTGTTGTAGGCCGATGCGTCCTACTAAAATGGTATTACATTACTCCCAATCTGTTATGACTACAATCGTATTAGTGAAATGGACTTATGTGGTTGTCATAGGCCGATGCGTCCTACTACAATCATATTACATTACTCCCAATCTGTTATGACTACAATCGTATTAGTCAAATGGACTTATGTGGTTGTCGTAGGCCGATGCGTCTACAATCGTATTACATTACTCCCAATCTGTTATGACTACAATCGTATTAGTCAAATGGATTTATGTTGGTGTCGTAGGCCGATGCGTCCTACTACAATCATATTACATTACTCCCAATCTGTTATGACTACAATCGTATTAGTCAAATGAACTTATGTGGTTGTCGTAGGCAGATGCGTCTTACTATAATCGTATTACATTACTCCCAATCTGTTATGACTACAATCGAATTAGTCAAATGGACTTATGTGGTTGTCGTAGGCCGATGCCTCCTAGTATATGAATGAAATAATATTCATTCACGGTCAATTACTAACTAACAACCACGATATATAAACGGAAGGTCCCATTACATCAATCGTATTTATCAAATGGACTTATGTGGTTGTCGTAGGCCGATGCGTCCTACTATAATCGTACTACATTACTCCCAATCTGTTATGACTACAATTGTATTAGTGAAATGGACTTATGTTGTTGTCGTAGGCCGATGCGTCCTACTACAATCATATTACATTACTCCCAATCTGTTATGACTACAATCGTATTAGTCAAATGGACTTATGTGGTTGTCGTAGGCCGATGCGTCTTACTACAATCGTATTACATTACTCCCAATCAGTTATGACTACAATCGTATTAGTCAAATGGATTTATGTGGTTGTCGTAGGCCGATGCGTCCTAGTATATGAATGAAATCATATTCATTCACGCTCAATTAATAAATAACAACCTCGATATATAAACGGAAGGTCCTATTACTACAATCGTATTAGTCAAATGGACTTATATGGTTGTCGTAGGTCGATGCGTCCTACTACAATCGTATTACATTACTCCCAATCTGTTATGACTACAATCGTATTAGTCAAATGGACTTATGTGGTTGTCATAGGCCGATGAGTCGTACTACAATCGTATTATATTACTCCCAATCTGTTATGACTACAATCGTATTAGTCAAATGGATTTATGTGGTTGTCGTAGGCCGATGCGTCCTAGTATGAACGTATGACATTACTCCCAATACGATATATAAACGGAAGTTCCTATGACTACAATCGTATTGCATTACTCCCAATATATTATGACTACAATCGTATTAGTCAAATGAACTTATGTGGTTGTCGTAGGCCGATGCGTCCTAGTATGAACGTATGACATTACTCCTAATACGATATATAAACGGAAATTTCTATGACTACAATCGTATTAGTCAAATGGACTTATATGGTTGTCGTAGTCCGATGTCGTCCTAGTATATGAATGAAATCATAATCATAGACGGTCAATTACTAAATAACAACCACGATATATAAACGGAAGTTCCTATGACTAGAATCGTATTAGTCCAATGGACTTATGTGGTTGTCGTAGGCCGATGCGTCCTAGTATATGAATGAAATAATATTTATTCACGGTCAATTACTAACTACAATCGTATTAGTCCAATGGACTTATGTGATTGTCGTAGGCCGATGGGTCCTATTACAATCGTATTACATTACTCCCAATCTGTTATGACTACAATCGTATTAGTCAATGGACTTATGTGGTTGTCGTAGGCCGATGCGTCCTACTACAATCGTATTACATTACTCCCAATCTATTATGACTACAATCGTATTAGTCAAATGTACTTATGTGGTTGTCGTTGGCCGATGCGTCCTAGTATGAATGTATGACATTACTCCCAATACGATATATAAACGGATGTTCCTATGACTATAATCGTATTACATTACTCCCAATCTGTTATGACTACAATCGAATTAGTCAAATGGACTTATGTGGTTGTCGTAGGCCGATGCGTCCTAGTATATGAATGAAATAATATTCATTCACGGTCAATTACAAACAAACAACCACGATATATAAACGGAAGGTCCCATTACTACAATAGTATTAGTCAAATGGACTTATGTGATTGTTGTAGGCCGATGCGTCCTACTACAATGGTATTACATTACTCCCAATCTGTTATGACTACAATCGTATTAGTGAAATGGACTTATGTGGTTGTCGTAGGCCGATGCGTCCTACTACAATGGTATTACATTACTCCCAATCTGTTATGACTACAATCGTATTAGTCAAATGGACTTATGTGGTTGTCGTAGGCCGATGCGCCCTAGTATATGAATGAAATAATATTCATTCACGGTCAATTACAAACTAACAACCACGATATATAAACGGAAGGTCCCATTACTACAATAGTATTAGTCAAATGGACTTATGTGATTGTTGTAGGCCGATGCGTCCTACTACAATTGTATTACATTACTCCCAATCTGTTATGACTACAATCGTATTAGTCAAATGGACTTATGTGGTTGTCGTAGGCCGATGCGTCTTACTACAATCGTATTACATTACTCCCAATCTGTTATGACTACAATCGTATTAGTCAAATGGATTTATGTGGTTGTCGTAGGCCGATGCGTCCTACTACAATCATATTACATTACTCCCAATCTGTTATGATTACAATCGTATTAGTCAAATGGACTTATGTGGTTGTCGTAGGCCGATGCGTCTTACTATAATCGTATTACATTACTCCCAATCTGTTATGACTACAATCGAATTAGTCAAATGGACTTATGTGGTTGTCGTAGGCCGATGCGTCCTAGTATATGAATGAAATAATATTCATTCACGGTCAATTACTAACTAACAACCACGATATATAAACGGAAGGTCCCATTACTACAATAGTATTAGTCAAATGGACTTATGTGGTTGTCGTAGGCCGATGCGTCCTACTATAATCGTACTACATTACTCCCAATCTGTTATGACTACAATCGTATTAGTGAAATGGACTTATGTGGTTGTCGTAGGCCGATGCGTCCTACTACAATCATATTACATTACTCCCAATCTGTTATGACTACAATCGTATTAGTCGAATGGACTTATGTGGTTGTCGTAGGCCGATGCGTCCTACTATAATGGTATTACATTACTCCCAATCTGTTATGACTACAATCGTATTAGTCCAATGGACTTATGTGGTTGTCGTAGGCCGATGGGTCCTATTACAATCGTATTACATTACTCCCAATCTGTTATAACTACAATTGTATTAGTCAATGGACTTATGTGGTTGTCGTAGGCCGATGCGTCCTACTACAATCGTATTACATTACTCCCAATCTATTATGACTACAATCGTATTAGTCAAATGTACTTATGTGGTTGTCGTTGGCCGATGCGTCCTAGTATGAACGTATGACATTACTCCCAATACGATATATAAACGGATGTTCCTATGACTATAATCGTATTACATTACTCCCAATCTGTTATGACTACAATCGAATTAGTCAAATGGACTTATGTAGTTGTCGTAGGCCGCTGCGTCCTAGTATATGAATGAAATAATATTCATTCACGGTCAATTACTAACTAACAACCACTATATATAAACGGAAGGTCCCATTACTACAATAGTATTAGTCAAATGGACTTATGTGGTTGTTGTAGGCCGATGTGTCCTACTAAATGGTATTACATTACTCCCAATCTGTTATGACTACAATCGTATTAGTGAAATGGACTTATGTGGTTGTCGTAGGCCGATGATAACAACTAGGTCGGGAATCCAAACTAGAGTAAGAATTTGAGAAGTAAATGCGGAAGCAATAACAACAGGAATTGAACAACTAGAATTAAAGAGACGAAAATAAAGGATATGGGAAAGATTCAAGGAAAGAATTCCGAGAACTTTCAAGAACGCAAGTTCTATAGCCTTGACAAGATCAAAGTAACAACGTCTTGATTTATGAAAGAAATCAAACGCCTTTACTTAAAAGCAAATCAAAACAATAGATTCGGATCTTGACCACTTTACGAGTAACTTGAGACAACAATTAATACTAGTATTAATCGCCTTCTAAGAATACCACAAAGGAATCAAAGATATCACAAAAGAGAAGTAATCTTACTACCTTGAACTATGAACTAGTAAAGGTTGAAAGATAAATCTCAAAGCACAAGTAGCAAAGGTTCAAAAGAACTCTCAAAGTTTGATATACTCACTCAATAATAATCTGCCTTATGAAGCAGAAGAACACACTATTTATAGGAGTACAAAGGCATAAAAATAACATTAAAAACTAGGTGGGGTGGTGGTAGTGGAAAACACAATTATTACAATGAGGTAGGTGGTTGCTAATGTCTAAGAAAAGTCTTTGGTAGGTGAGGGGCGGCCAAGACTCTTTGGGGCAGATTTGGGCCTTAAAACAACTTGTTTTGGGCCATTTGTTTGGACTCCAATTGGGCTGTTCTTGTAACACCTCTTTCTGGACTCTTTTAAGCTCATTTTGAGCCTATTTGGTGACTCCATGGGCAGATTTGTGTAACCAAATCTTCCTCCTCTTGGACTTCAATTTGAGCAACCAAATAGTTGTAAAACTTAGACAACTCTTCTCCTTTGGGCATGAGCTCTTCCTCCATAGTTAGAAGCTTCTTTATTTGCCATTGAAGTCCAGAAACCTTAGTTTGCAATTCCTTAGCTTGAGATCTTGTAAATGGCCTTCTTGGAGCTTCCAAAACTCTATCCTTATCAGTGATGCTATCATTCCCCTCTTCTTGAAAAGAATTCGCCCCCGAATTAGATCCTACGTCAAACAAAGATAAGTCAGCAACATTGAATGTAGCACTTACTTGAAACTCACCAGGAAGGTCCAACTTGTAAGCATTGTTTCCAATCCTTTCAAGGACTTGAAAGGGCCATCTCCTCTAGGATGCAACTTTGACTTCCTTTTGGAAGGAAATCTCTCCTTTCTAAAGTGAACCCAAACTAAATCTCCAGGTTTAAAAATAACTTGTTTTCGACCCTTATTCTTTCTCAAGGCGGTTTGCTCATTTTTCTTCTCAATTGCAAGCCTTGTTTGCTCATGAATTTTTTTCATCATCTCAGCCTTCGTCCTACCATCAAGACTAGCAATATCATTAGTAGGTAATGGTAATAAATCAAGTGGAGTAGAGGGATTAAAGCCATAAACAACTTCAAAAGGGAACATACCTGTAGAAGAATGGATTGTTCTATTGTAAGCAAATTCAATCATAGGTAAGTGATCTTCCCATAAAGTTAATTTACCTTTCAAAACAGCCCTCAACATGTTTCCTAAGGTTCTATTAACTACTTCAGTTTGTCCATCAGTTTGTGGGTGACAAGAAGTGGAAAACAACAATTTAGTGCCTAACTTCCCCCAAAATACACGCCGAAGTGACTCAAAAACTTTGCATCCCTATCACTAACAATAGTTCTAGGTATACCATGCAATTTCACAATCTCTTTTACAAAAAGATTAGCAACATGTGAGGCATCATTAGTCTTTAAACAAGGAATAAAACGAGCCATCTTGGAGAACCTATCTACCACAACAAATATACTATCCTTACCATACCTTGTTCTAGGCAAACCTAACACAAAATCCATAGATATATCAATCCAAGGTGAAGTAGGAACAGGTAATGGCGTGTAAAGACCATGTGGTAACACTTTAGATTTAGCTTGTTTACATTCCAAACACTGTGTGCACATTCTTTCAACATCTTTTCTCATTCCAGGCCAAAAGAAATTTTCAGCAAGTATGTCTAATGTCTTTGGGACCCCAAAGTGTCCCATAAGCCCTCCACAATGTGCTTCCCTTACAAATACTTCACGTAAAGAGCAATTAGGGATACACAACTTATTTTCCTTAAAGAGAAACCCATCTTGTAGGTTAAACCTATCAAGAGGACCCAACTTACAATCTGCAAAAGTTTTGCCAAAATCAACATCATTAGCATAAAGTTCCTTGATTTGTTCAAAACCCATCAATTTAGAAGTGAGGGTAGAAACTAAGACATACCTCCTTGAAAGTGCATCAGCAACAACATTCTCTTTCCCTTGTTTGTAAGAAATTACATAAGGAAAAGTTTCAATAAATTCAACCCACTTAGCATGCCTTCTACTAAGCTTACCTTGACTTTTCAAGTATTTCAAGGATTCATGGTCAGTTTTAATGACAAACTCCCTTGGCCACAAGTAATGTTGCCATGTGGCTAAAGCCCTTACCAAAGCATAAAGCTCTTTGTCATAAGTTGAATAGTTCAATGTGGCTCCATTCAACTTCTCACTAAAGTAGGCAATAGGTTTAGAATCTTGCATCAAAACAGCACCTATTCCCTTGCCAGAAGCATCACATTCAATTTCAAAAGATTTAGAAAAATCAGGCAATTGTAATAACGGAGCAGTAACATAACTTTTCTTTCAACAAGTTAAAAGCATCATCTTGTTCTTTTCCCCATTTAAAAATCCTATCCTTTTTGATAACTTCAGTTAAAGGAGAAGCAATGGTACTAAAGTCTCTCACAAACCTCCTATAAAAACTAGCAAGTCCATGAAAACTCCTAACTTCAGTTACACTCTTAGGTTTAGGCCATTCTTTAATTGCTTTGATTTTCTCTTCATCAACCTCAACACCTTTAGAGCTAACCACAAAACCCAAGAAAATCACACGATCCACATAAAAAGTACACTTTTTAAGATTAGCAAATAACAAGTGCTTTCTAAGAACTTCAAAAACTTGTCTTAGGTGTTCTACATGCTCTTCTAAAGTATTAGAAAAGACCAAGATATCATCGAAGTACACCACAACAAATTTTCCATGAAAATCCTTAAAAACATGATTCATTAATCTCATGAAAGTGCTAGGTGCATTAGTCAAGCCGAAAGGCATAACTAACCACTCATAAAGCCCATATTTGGTCTTAAAAGCAGTTTTCCATTCATCTCCTGGATTCATTCGAATCTGATGGTAACCACTTTTTAGATCAATTTTAGAAAAGATTTTGGATCCATGTAATTGATCCAACATGTCATCAAGACGAGGAATAGGGTGGCGATACTTTACCGTAATCTTGTTGATTGCTCTACAATCCACGCACATCCTCCAAGTTCCATCCTTTTTGGGTACCAATAGGACCGGAACAGAGCAAGGGCTCATGCTCTCTCTCACAAAGCCTTTCTCAAGCAACTCCTCAACTTGCCTTTGAAGTTCCTTTGTCTCTTCTGGATTACTCCTATAGGCTGGCCTATTTGGGATTTGTGATCCAGGTACAAAATCAATTTGATGCTCAATGCCACGTAAAGGTGGCAATCCACTAGGAATATCTTCTGGAAAGACATCTTCAAAATCCTGCAAAAGAGAAGAAATACTACTTGGCAAAGAAGAAGTTAGCAACTCAGAGTTAATCAAAGCCTCTTTGTAAGTAAGTAGTATTATGGGCAGCCCCTCTTTTCTTGCATTTAAACACTCTTTGGCTTTTATATAGAAACTCTCTCTTTTTCTTTCCTTAGCCTCTTTCCTCTCACCAAGACTGTCTGTTTTTTTATTCGAACCCTCTTTTATCTCTCCTCTCAAATTGCTGCCCTCTCTCTCTTTCTTTTCTTTTTCCTCAAGCTCACTTTTTATCCCTCCCCTTGACTTTCCCATTGTTTCCTTCAATCTCTTCTGATCTTCAAACACTTGAGAAGGAGATAAAGGTGCAAGAGTAAATTTCCTGCCATTTAGTTCAAGCGAATATCTATTCTTTCTCCCATCATGAAAAACATTCCTGTCATACTGCCAAGGACGACCCAGTAATATATGACAAGCTTGCATAGGCACTATGTCACAAAGAATATCATCCTCATATCTACCAACGTTAAATGAAATCATACACCGTTTATTTACCTTTAGTTCACCACTATCATTTAACCATTGGAGTCTATAGGGAGTAGGGTGTTTCATGCATGCAAGTCCCAGTTTTTCCACAAAGTATGAACTAACCACATTAGCACAACTACCACTATCAATGATCATAGAGCAAGTTTTTCCTTTTATCCCACACCTAGTATGGAATATATTCTCTCTTTGTGCTTTACTATTGCTTCCTAAATTGATAGTCATAATCCTCCTAACTACCCCAACCATTCCATCATTAGGTAGTTCTAAATCACCTTCATCACTCATATCTCCCTCTTCATCTCCCTCACTCTTTTCACTCTCATATCCTCCATCTTCTTTTAGAATGATGTTCCTTCTACTTGGACATTCATGCATCATATGTCCCCTTCCTTTACATTTATGACACTGAATAGAACTAGAAGGTGTAAAAGGTTTAGGGTTGACGGTTTTACCTCCCTCTTTGTTCTCCAGTTTACCTTTTCCCTTGTCTTCTTGAGGCCGAGAAAAATTCTTCATCTCATGATTTGGCCATGGTTTCTTAGGCATGGTGCTTGTTCGATATCTCCATGAGCCAGTTTGCTTTCTTTTATTTTGATTTTCTACCTTTATACACAAATCAACTAATTCATCTATTGTTACATATTGTTGTAATTCAACTACATCAGCTATTTCCTTATTTAAACCATTTAAAAACCTAGCCATTGTAGCCTCTTCTTCCTCCATACAATTAGCTTGGATCATAGCTATATCCATAGCCTTAAAGTAATCATCTACTGACATGGACCCTTGCTTCAATGTTTGAAGACGTAGTTGTAGCTCTCTTTGAAAGTGTGATGGTACGAATCTCTTCCTCATCACCCTTTTAGCCTCCGTCCAAGTAGCAATTGGTGCTTGTCCTTCTTGCAGTCGATCCCTATTAAGCTTTTTCCACCAAATAGAAGCATAATCAGAAAACTCAACAACAGCAAGTTTAACCTTCTTACCTTCCGAGTAGTTGTGACAGTCAAAGATTGCTTCAACCTTTCTCTCCCAATCAAGATACAAGTCTGGATCCCTTGTTCCCTTGAAAGATGGCATCTGCATCTTTATATTACTTATATTATCATCCTCTATCCTACCTCTTTGTCCCCTCCTATCTCCTCTCACCCTATGAAAATCAATATCATTAAAATCATCAATAAAGTTTGCTTGATTTACAATAGGAGCATGGGGTACATTTCTTCTAGCAGGTGGCCTAACATTATTATCCCTCCTAAGTTCAGCTATTGTATCATTTTGATCCGCAATGGTATCCCTCATTTCTTGGAGTTGGAGATTCAGCCTTTCAAACTGTTGATGCATGGCTTGCAAGGTAAAATCATTCCTTGCTTTGATTTCAGCTTCTTGGAGAACCATTCGTTCATTATCACTACCTGTATGTGACATCTTTAAAAATTGTATCACACAAATTAGCTTTTTTTTTTTCTCTCGAAATAACCTTTGAACAAGTACTTTATAGATTTATAGTTAAACCTAACTTGTATGTAGTTCTTAGTAGTAAAACTCAGATTTTTCTTTTGTTTTTTTTTTGGGAACAATTAAAAGAAGAAAGAACCAAATCCTAGAACTTTTAGGCTCGGTTGAAATAAGACACGAACAAAAAGGAAAGAATATAAATGTGTAGAATACAGAGAGTAACAAAATCAAGGATCCCCTCTTCTTGTTTCCTTTGTTAATTTTTGGAAACACTTAGATACAAAAGATATATCCTGGAGAGCAAGCAATTGTATTTCTTCTTGTTTTAAAATGGATTTCGTTTTTTTTTTGTTTTTTTTTTTGTTTTTTTTTTGTTTTTTTTTTTGTTTTCAAAATATCCCAAGAATTATCAAGAACGAAATCTTGATAGAACCGCTTTGATACCACTTGATAACAACTAGGTCGGGAATCCAAACTAGAGTAAGAATTTGAGAAGTAAATGCGGAAGCAATAACAACAGGAATTGAACAACTAGAATTAAAGAGACGAAAATAAAGGATATGGGAAAGATTCAAGGAAAGAATTCCGAGAACTTTCAAGAACGCAAGTTCTATAGCCTTGACAAGATCAAAGTAACAACGTCTTGATTTATGAAAGAAATCAAACGCCTTTACTTAAAAGCAAATCAAAACAATAGATTCGGATCTTGACCACTTTACGAGTAACTTGAGACAACAATTAATACTAGTATTAATCGCCTTCTAAGAATATCACAAAGGAATCAAAGATATCACAAAAGAGAAGTAATCTTACTACCTTGAACTATGAACTAGTAAAGGTTGAAAGATAAATCTCAAAGCACAAGTAGCAAAGGTTCAAAAGAACTCTCAAAGTTTGATATACTCACTCAATAATAATCTGCCTTATGAAGCAGAAGAACACACTATTTATAGGAGTACAAAGGCATAAAAATAACATTAAAAACTAGGTGGGGTGGTGGTAGTGGAAAACACAATTATTACAATGAGGTAGGTGGTTGCTAATGTCTAAGAAAAGTCTTTGGTAGGTGAGGGGCGGCCAAGACTCTTTGGGGCAGATTTGGGCCTTAAAACAACTTGTTTTGGGCCATTTGTTTGGACTCCAATTGGGCTGTTCTTGTAACACCTCTTTCTGGACTCTTTTAAGCTCATTTTGAGCCTATTTGGTGACTCCATGGGCAGATTTGTGTAACCAAATCTTCCTCCTCTTGGACTTCAATTTGAGCAACCAAATAGTTGTAAAACTTAGACAACTCTTCTCCTTTGGGCATGAGCTCTTCCTCCATAGTTAGAAGCTTCTTTATTTGCCATTGAAGTCCAGCAACCTTAGTTTGCAATTCCTTAGCTTGAGATCTTGTAAATGGCCTTCTTGGAGCTTCCAAAACTCTATCCTTATCAGTGATGCTATCAGCGTCGGCCTACGACAACCACATAAGTCCATTTGACTAATACGATTATAGTCATAACAGATTGGGAGTAATGTAATACGATTGTAGTAATACAATCGTATAACATTACTCCCAATCTGTTATGACTACAATCGTATTAGTCAAATGGATTTATGTTGGTGTCGTAGGCCGATGCGTCCTACTACAATCATATTACATTACTCCCAATCTGTTATGACTACAATCGTATTAGTCAAATGAACTTATGTGGTTGTCTTAGGCAGATGCGTCTTACTATAATCGTATTACATTACTCCCAATCTGTTATGACTACAATCGAATTAGTCAAATGGACTTATGTGGTTGTCGTAGGCCGATGCCTCCTAGTATATGAATGAAATAATATTCATTCACGGTCAATTACTAACTAACAACCACGATATATAAACGAAAGGTCCCAATACATCAATAGTATTAGTCAAATGGACTTATGTGGTTGTTGTAGGCCGATGCGTCCTACTACAATGGTATTACATTACTCCCAATCTGTTATGACTACAATCGTATTAGTGAAATGGACTTATGTGGTTGTCGTAGGCCGATGCGTCCTACTACAATCATATTACATTACTCCCAATCTGTTATGACTACAATCGTATTAGTCAAATGGACTTATGTGGTTGTCGTAGGCCGATGCGTCCTACTACAATGGTATTACATTACTCCCAATCTGTTATGACTACAATCGTATTAGTGAAATGGATTTATGTGGTTGTCGTAGGCCGATGCGTCCTACTACAATCATATTACATTACTCCCAATCTATTATGACTACAATCGTATTAGTAAAATGTACTTATGTGGTTTTCGTTGGCCGATGCATCCAAGTATGAACGTATGACATTACTCCCAATACGATATATAAACGGATGTTCCTATGACTATAATCGTATTAAATTACTCCCAATCTGTTATGACTACAATCGAATTAGTCAAATGGACTTATGTGGTTGTCGTAGGCCGATGCGTCCTAGTATATGAATGAAATAATATTCATTCACGGTCAATTACTAACTAACAACCACGATATATAAACGGAAGGTCCCAATACATCAATAGTATTAGTCAAATGGACTTATGTGGTTGTTGTAGGCCGATGCGTCCTACTACAATGGTATTACATTACTCCCAATCTGTTATGACTACAATCGTATTAGTGAAATGGACTTATGTGGTTGTCGTAGGCCGATGCGTCCTACTACAATCATATTACATTACTCCCAATCTGTTATGACTACAATCGTATTAGTCAAATGGACTTATGTGGTTGTCGTAGGCCGATGCGTCCTACTACAATGGTATTACATTACTCCCAATCTGTTATGACTACAATCGTATTAGTGAAATGGACTTATGTGGTTGTCGTAGGCCGATGCGTCCTACTACAATCATATTACATTACTCCCAATCTATTATGACTACAATCGTATTAGTCAAATGAACTTATGTGGTTGTCTTAGGCAGATGCGTCTTACTATAATCGTATTACATTACTCCCAATCTGTTATGACTACAATCGAATTAGTCAAATGGACTTATGTGGTTGTCGTAGGCCGATGCGTCCTAGTATATGAATGAAATAATATTCATTCACGGTCAATTACTAACTAACAACCACGATATATAAACGGAAGGTCCCAATACATCAATAGTATTAGTCAAATAGACTTATGTGGTTGTTGTAGGCCGATGCGTCCTACTACAATGGTATTACATTACTCCCAATCTGTTATGACTACAATCGTATTAGTGAAATGGACTTATGTGGTTGTCGTAGGCCGATGCGTCCTACTACAATCATATTACATTACTCCCAATCTGTTATGACTACAATCGTATTAGTCAAATGGACTTATGTGGTTGTCGTAGGCCGATGCGTCCTACTACAATGGTATTACATTACTCCCAATCTGTTATGACTACAATCGTATTAGTGAAATGGACTTATGTGGTTGTCGTAGGCCGATGCGTCCTACTACAATCATATTACATTACTCCCAATCTATTATGACTACAATCGTATTAGTCAAATGGACTTATGTGGTTGTCGTAGGCCGATGCGTCTTACTATAATCGTATTACATTACTCCCAATCTGTTATGACTACAATCGAATTAGTCAAATGGACTTATGTGGTTGTCGTAGGCCGATGCGTCCTAGTATATGAATGAAATAATATTCATTCACGGTCAATTACTAACTAACAACCACGATATATAAACGGAAGGTCCCATTACTACAATAGTATTAGTCAAATGGACTTATGTGGTTGTCGTAGGCCGATGCGTCCTACTATAATCGTACTACATTACTCCCAAT
>JASVEL010012727.1:0-114816 GCA_032618575.1 Nicotiana noctiflora
TTTAAAAGGTTCAATAACAAAGACTTTAACCAAGCTTTTATCTTCTACGATCCGACAAGAATTGATATTGCCGAATTTATGTTGCAATCCAATTGGATCTTTTGCCACCATATTGATAGCATCACTGATAAGGATAGAGTTTTGGAAGCTCCAAGAAGGCCATTTACAAGATCTCAAGCTAAGGAATTGCAAACTAAGGTTGCTGGACTTCAATGGCAAATAAAGAAGCTTCTAACTATGGAGGAAGAGCTCATGCCCAAAGGAGAAGAGTTGTCTAAGTTTTACAACTATTTGGTTGCTCAAATTGAAGTCCAAGAGGAGGAAGATTTGGTTACACAAATCTGCCCATGGAGTCACCAAATAGGCTCAAAATGAGCTTAAAAGAGTCCAGAAAGAGGTGTTACAAGAACAGCCCAATTGTTTTAAGGCCCAAATCTGCCCCAAATAGTCTTGGCCGCCCCTCACCTACCAAAGACTTTTCTTAGACATTAGCAACCACCTACCTCATTGTAATAATTGTGTTTTCCACTACCACCACCCCACCTAGTTTTTAATGTTATTTTTATGCCTTTGTACTCCTATAAATAGTGTGTTTTTCTGCTTCATAAGGCAGATTATTATTGAGTGAGTATATCATATTTTGAGAGTTCTTTTGAACCTTTGTTACTTGTGCTTTGAGATTTATCTTTCAACCTTTACTAGTTCATAGTTCAAGGTAGTAAGATTACTTCTCTTTTGTGATATCTTTGATTCCTTTGTGGTATTCTTAGAAGGCGATTAATACTAGTATTAATTGTTGTCTCAAGTTACTCGTAAAGTGGTCAAGATCCGAATCTATTGTTTTGATTTGCTTTTAAGTAAAGGCGTTTGATTTCTTTCATAAATCAAGACGTTGTTACTTTGATCTTGTCAAGGCTATAGAACTTGCGTTCTTGAAAGTTCTTGGAATTCTTTCCTTGAATCTTTCCCATATCCTTTATTTTCGTCTCTTTAATTCTAGTTGTTCAATTTTTGTTGTTATTGCTTCCGCATTTACTTCTCAAATTCTTACTCTAGTTTGGATTCCCGACCTAGTTGTTATCAAGTGGTATCAAAGCGGTTCTATCAAGATTTCGTTCTTGATAATTCTTGGGATATTTTGAAAACATTGATAATTCTTGGGATATTTTGAAAACAAAAAAAAACGAAATCCAATTTAAAACAAGAAGAAATACAATTGCTTGCTCTCCAGGATATATCTTTTGTATCTAAGTGTTTCCAAAAATTAACAAAGGAAACAAGAAGAGGGGATCCTTGATTTTGTTACTCTCTGTATTCTACACATTTATATTCTTTCCTTTTTGTTCGTGTCTTATTTCAACCGAGCCTAAAAGTTCTGGGATTTGGTTCTTTCTTCTTTTAATTGTTCCCAAAAAAACAAAAGAAAAAGCCATGCATCAACAGTTTGAAAGGCTGAATCTCCAACTCCAAGAAATGAGGGATACCATTACGGATCAAAATGATACAATAGCTGAACTTAGGAGGGATAATAATGTTAGGCCACCTGCTAGAAGAAATGTACCCCATGCTCCTATTGTAAATCAAGCAAACTTTATTGATGATTTTAATGATATTGATTTTGATAGGGTGAGAGGAGATAGGAGGGGACAAAGAGGTAGGATAGAGGATGATAATATAAGTAATATAAAGATGCGGATGCCATCTTTCAAGGGAACAAGGGATCCGGACTTGTATCTTGATTGGGAGAGAAAGGTTGAAGCAATCTTTGACTGTCACAACTACTCTGAAGGTAAGAAGGTTAAACTTGCTGTTGTTGAGTTTTCTGATTATGCTTCTATTTGGTGGAAAAAGCTTAATAGGGATCGACCGCAAGAAGGACAAGCACCAATTGCTACTTGGACTGAGGCTAAAAGGGTGATGAGGAAGAGATTCGTACCATCACACTTTCAAAGAGAGCTACAACTACGTCTTCAAACATTGAAGCAAGGGTCCATGTCAGTAGATGATTACTTTAAGGCTATGGATATAGCTATGATCCAAGCTAATTGTATGGAGGAAGAAGAGGCTACAATGGCTAGGTTTTTAAATGGTTTAAATAAGGAAATAGCTGATGTAGTTGAATTACAACAATATGTAACAATAGATGAGTTAGTTGATTTGTGTATAAAGGTAAAAAATCAAAATAAAAGAAAGCAAACTGGCTCATGGAGATGTCGAACAAGCACCATGCCTAAGAAACCATGGCCAAATCATGAGATGAAGAATTTTTCTCGGCCTCAAGAAGACAAGGGAAAAGGTAAACTGGAGAACAAAGAAGGAGGTAAAACCTTCAACCCTAAACCTTTTACACCTTCTAGTTCTATTCAGTGTCATAAATGTAAAGGAAGGGGACATATGATGCATGAATGTCCAAGTAGAAGAAACATCATTCTAAAAGAAGATGGAGGATATGAGAGTGAAAAGAGTGAGGGAGATGAAGAGGGAGATATGAGTGATGAAGGTGATTTAGAACTACCTAATGATGGAATGGTTGGGGTAGTTAGGAGGATTATGACTATCAATTTAGGAAGCAATAGTGAAGCACAAAGAGAGAATATATTCCATACTAGGTGTGGGATAAAAGGAAAAACTTGCTCTATGATCATTGATAGTGGTAGTTGTGCTAATGTGGTTAGTTCATACTTTGTGGAAAAACTGGGACTTGCATGCATGAAACACCCTACTCCCTATAGACTCCAATGGTTAAATGATAGTGGTGAACTAAAGGTAAATAAACAGTGTATGATTTCATTTAACGTTGGTAGATATGAGGATGATATTCTTTGTGACATAGTGCCTATGCAAGCTTGTCATATATTACCGGGTCGTCCTTGGCAGTATGACAGGAATGTTTTTCATGATGGGAGAAAGAATAGATATTCGCTTGAACTAAATGGCAGGAAATTTACTCTTGCACCTTTATCTCCTTCTCAAGTGTTTGAAGATCAGAAGAGATTAAAGGAAACAATGGGAAAGTCAAGGGAAGGGATAAAAAGTGAGCTTGTGGAAAAAGAAAAGAAAGACAGAGAGGGCAGCAATTTGAGAGAAGAGATAAAAGAGGGTTCGAATGAAAAAATAGACAGTCTTGGTGAGAGGAAAGAGGCTAAGGAAAGAAAAAGAGAGAGTTTCTATATAAAAGCCAAAGAGTGTTTAAATGCAAGAAAAGAGGGGCTGCCCATAATACTACTTACTTACAAAGAGGCTTTGATTAACTGTGAGTTGCTAACTTCTTCTTTGCCAAGTAGTATTTCTTCTCTTTTGCAGGATTTTGAAGATGTCTTTCCAGAAGATATTCCTAGTGGATTGCCACCTTTACGTGGCATTGAGCATCAAATTGATTTTGTACCTGGATCACAAATCCCAAATAGGCCAGCCTATAGGAGTAATCCAGAAGAGACAAAGGAACTTCAAAGGCAAGTTGAGGAGTTGCTTGAGAAAGGCTTTGTGAGAGAGAGCATGAGCCCTTGCTCTGTTCCGGTCCTATTGGTACCCAAAAAGGATGGAACTTGGAGGATGTGCGTGGATTGTAGAGCAATTAACAAGATTACGGTAAAGTATCGCCACCCTATTCCTCGTCTTGATGACATGTTGGATCAATTACATGGATCCAAAATCTTTTCTAAAATTGATCTAAAAAGTGGTTACCATCAGATTCGAATGAATCCAGGAGATGAATGGAAAACTGCTTTTAAGACCAAATATGGGCTTTATGAGTGGTTAGTTATGCCTTTCGGCTTGACTAATGCGCCTAGCACTTTCATGAGATTAATGAATCATGTTTTTAAGGATTTTCATGGAAAATTTGTTGTGGTGTACTTCGATGATATCTTGGTCTTTTCTAATACTTTAGAAGAGCATGTAGAACACCTAAGACAAGTTTTTGAAGTTCTTAGAAAGCACTTGTTATTTGCTAATCTTAAAAAGTGTACTTTTTATGTGGATCGTGTGATTTTCTTGGGTTTTGTGGTTAGCTCTAAAGGTGTTGAGGTTGATGAAGAGAAAATCAAAGCAATTAAAGAATGGCCTAAACCTAAGAGTGTAACTGAAGTTAGAAGTTTTCATGGACTTGCTAGTTTTTATAGGAGGTTTGTGAGAGACTTTAGTACCATTGCTTCTCCTTTAACTGAAGTTATCAAAAAGGATAGGATTTTTAAATGGGAAAAAGAACAAGATGATGCTTTTAATTTGTTGAAAGAAAAGTTATGTTCTGCTCCGTTATTACAATTGCCTGATTTTTCTAAATCTTTTGAAATTGAATGTGATGCTTCTGGCAAGGGAATAGGTGCTGTTTTGATGCAAGATTCTAAACCTATTGCCTACTTTAGTGAGAAGTTGAATGGAGCCACATTGAACTATTCAACTTATGACAAAGAGCTTTATGCTTTGGTAAGGGCTTTAGCCACATGGCAACATTACTTGTGGCCAAGGGAGTTTGTCATTAAAACTGACCATGAATCCTTGAAATACTTGAAAAGTCAAGGTAAGCTTAGTAGAAGGCATGCTAAGTGGGTTGAATTTATTGAAACTTTTCCTTATGTAATTTCTTACAAACAAGGGAAAGAGAATGTTGTTGCTGATGCACTTTCAAGGAGGTATGTCTTAGTTTCTACCCTCACTTCTAAATTGATGGGTTTTGAACAAATCAAGGAACTTTATGCTAATGATGTTGATTTTGGCAAAACTTTTGCAGATTGTAAGTTGGGTCCTCTTGATAGGTTTAACCTACAAGATGGGTTTCTCTTTAAGGAAAATAAGTTGTGTATCCCTAATTGCTCTTTACGTGAAGTATTTGTAAGGGAAGCACATTGTGGAGGGCTTATGGGACACTTTGGGGTCCCAAAGACATTAGACATACTTGATGAAAATTTCTTTTGGCCTGGAATGAGAAAAGATGTTGAAAGAATGTGCACACAGTGTTTGGAATGTAAACAAGCTAAATCTAAAGTGTTACCACATGGTCTTTACACGCCATTACCTGTTCCTACTTCACCTTGGATTGATATATCTATGGATTTTGTGTTAGGTTTGCCTAGAACAAGGTATGGTAAGGATAGTATATTTGTTGTGGTAGATAGGTTCTCCAAGATGGCTCGTTTTATTCCTTGTTTAAAGACTAATGATGCCTCACATGTTGCTAATCTTTTTGTAAAAGAGATTGTGAAATTGCATGGTATACCTAGAACTATTGTTAGTGATAGGGATGCAAAGTTTTTGAGTCACTTCTGGCGTGTATTTTGGGGGAAGTTAGGCACTAAATTGTTGTTTTCCACTTCTTGTCACCCACAAACTGATGGACAAACTGAAGTAGTTAATAGAACCTTAGGAAACATGTTGAGGGCTGTTTTGAAAGGTAAATTAACTTTATGGGAAGATCACTTACCTATGATTGAATTTGCTTACAATAGAACAATCCATTCTTCTACAGGTATGTCTCCTTTTGAAGTTGTTTATGGCTTTAATCCCTCTACTCCACTTGATTTATTACCATTACCTACTAATGATATTGCTAGTCCTGATGGTAGGACGAAGGCTGAGATGATGAAAAAAATTCATGAGCAAACAAGGCTTGCAATTGAGAAGAAAAATGAGCAAACCGCCTTGAGAAAGAATAAGGGTCGAAAACAAGTTATTTTTAAACCTGGAGATTTAGTTTGGGTTCACTTTAGAAAGGAGAGATTTCCTTCCAAAAGGAAGTCAAAGTTGCATCCTAGAGGAGATGGCCCCTTTCAAGTCCTTGAAAGGATTGGAAACAATGCTTACAAGTTGGACCTTCCTGGTGAGTTTCAAGTAAGTGCTACATTCAATGTTGCTGACTTATCTTTGTTTGACGTAGGATCGAATTCGGGGACGAATTCTTTTCAAGAAGAGGGGAATGATAGCATCACTGATAAGGATAGAGTTTTGGAAGCTCCAAGAAGGCCATTTACAAGATCTCAAGCTAAGGAATTGCAAACTAAGGTTGCTGGACTTCAATGGCAAATAAAGAAGCTTCTAACTATGGAGGAAGAGCTCATGCCCAAAGGAGAAGAGTTGTCTAAGTTTTACAACTATTTGGTTGCTCAAATTGAAGTCCAAGAGGAGGAAGATTTGGTTACACAAATCTGCCCATGGAGTCACCAAATAGGCTCAAAATGAGCTTAAAAGAGTCCAGAAAGAGGTGTTACAAGAACAGCCCAATTGGAGTCCAAACAAATGGCCCAAAACAAGTTGTTTTAAGGCCCAAATCTGCCCCAAATAGTCTTGGCCGCCCCTCACCTACCAAAGACTTTTCTTAGACATTAGCAACCACCTAACTCATTGTAATAATTGTGTTTTCCACTACCACCACCCCACCTAGTTTTTAATGTTATTTTTATGCCTTTGTACTCCTATAAATAGTGTGTTTTTCTGCTTCATAAGGCAGATTATTATTGAGTGAGTATATCATATTTTGAGAGTTCTTTTGAACCTTTGTTACTTGTGCTTTGAGATTTATCTTTCAACCTTTACTAGTTCATAGTTCAAGGTAGTAAGATTACTTCTCTTTTGTGATATCTTTGATTCCTTTGTGGTATTCTTAGAAGCGATTAATACTAGTATTAATTGTTGTCTCAAGTTACTCGTAAAGTGGTCAAGATCCGAATCTATTGTTTTGATTTGCTTTTAAGTAAAGGCGTTTGATTTCTTTCATAAATCAAGACGTTGTTACTTTGATCTTGTCAAGGCTATAGAACTTGCGTTCTTGAAAGTTCTTGGAATTCTTTCCTTGAATCTTTCCCATATCCTTTATTTTCGTCTCTTTAATTCTAGTTGTTCAATTTCTGTTGTTATTGCTTCCGCATTTACTTCTCAAATTCTTACTCTAGTTTGGATTCCCGACCTAGTTGTTATCACATATCTTGCACCTCACTACCCCTTTCAAAAGGTATTTCAACACGTGGCTGCACAAAATCAAAAGAACTTAAACAGGAAAGAGTTAATGGGTTAGGAAGTAAAGAAACTTTTTTCTTGCTACTTTCTTTGGCTTTTATCACAAGACTACTGTTTTTCTCGCCCTTAGCCTCTTTTCTCTCACTAAAGAGTTCTTTTCCTTCACTCAATCCCTCATGTTTTTCTCTCTCTACCTCATAGACTATGTTTATCTCGTTGTCTTCTCTCTTTTCTTTCTTCTCAAGATCACTCTTTTCTTCACTAGACATCCCACTCTTTTCACTCAACACAACCTCTCCTTTTTCTTCTCTTGGAATGTCAACATGCACTCCCTTACGACTCTCATTCTTTTCTCTCTCGTATTTTGCATATTCTCTTTAACAATCTTTTCATCTTTACAAATTTGTGAAGGAGTCAAATGACCAAGAATGCATTTCTTCCCATTAAACTCAAAAGAGTATCTATTTTTTTGGATACTATATGAAGCATTTCTATAGATATACCATGGCCTTCCCAACAGGATATGAAAATTATTCATGGGAATGGCATCACACCAAATCACATCCTCATACCTGCCAATAGAGAATGACAATAACACTCTTTTATCTACCTTTACTCCTTTCAACATGTAGGGTTCAAAATGTTAAACACAAGACAAGTTCAATTTCTCAACCATATAAATGCTAATTAAGTTATAGCCAAAAGCTTTGTCAATTCTAAGGGTATAACTTAAGACATGACACACCACTTTAGCTCTTGTTTGAAAAATAACTTTACCATTGTCTTCCTTCCATTCGATATACTGTAAGTTCGAGTTTTCAAATTGTTGAACCATCGCTTTCCTCCTTCCATTGTAGTTACCTGTTTGAGACATCTTGTCATAGATTAAAGAAAATATGTCTCTCCAATTTGGCGTTTTTCTCAATTGTTCTCACACACACCTTTCCTTTCTTTTCTTTTTTTCTCGAAATACCCTTTGAACAAAATACTTTGTAGATTTATAGTTAAACCCAACTTGTATGTAGTTCTCAGCAGTAAAAATCAGATTTTTCTTTTGTTTTTGGGAACAAATAAAAGAAGAAAGAACCAAATCCTAGAACTTTTAGGCTCGGTTGAAACAAGACACGAACGAAAAGTAAAGAATATAAATGTGTAGAATACAAAGAGTAAGAAAATCAAGGATCCCTCTTCTTGTTTCCTTTGTTAATTTTTGGAAACACTTAGATACAAAAGATATATCCTGGAGAGCAAGCAATTGTATTTCTTCTTGTTTTAAATTGGATTTCGTTTTTTTTTTCAAAATATCCCAAGAATTATCAAGCCCAAGAATTATCAAGAACGAAATCTTGATAGAACCGCTCTGATACCACTTGATAACAACTAGGTCGGGAATCCAAACTAGAGTAAGAATTTGAGAAGTAAATGCGGAAACAATAACAACAGGAATTGAACAACTAGAATTAAAGAGACGAAAATAAAGGATATGGGAAAGATTCAAGGAAGAATTCGAGAACTTTCAAGAACGCAAGTTCTATAGCCTTGACAAGATCAAAGTAACAACGTCTTGATTTATGAAAGAAATCAAACGCCTTTACTTAAAAAGCAAATCAAAACAATAGATTTGGATCTTGACCACTTTACGAGTAACTTGAGACAACAATTAATACTAGTATTAATCGCCTTCTAAGAATACCACAAAGGAATCAAAGATATCACAAAGAGAAGTAATCTTACTACCTTGAACTATGAACTAGTAAAGGTTGAAAGATAAATCTCAAAGCACAAGTAACAAAGGTTCAAAAGAACTCTCAAAGTATGATATACTCAATCAATAATAATATCTTATGAAGGAGAAGAACACCCTATTTATAGGAGTACAAAGGCATAACTAGAACTTTTAAAAACTAGGTGGGGTGGTTCTAGTGGAAAACACAATTATTACAATGAGGTAGGTGGTTGCTAAAGTCTAAGAAAAGTCTTTGGTTAGGTGAGGGGCAGCCAAGACCCTTTGGGGCAGATTTGGGCCTTAAAACAACTAGTTTGGGCCATTTGTTTGGATTGCAATTGGGCTCCTTTTGTAGTACCTCCTTTAGGACTTCTTTTAAGCTCATTTTGAGCCATTTTGGTGTACTCCAAGGGCTGATTTGGGTGACCATATCTTCCTCTTCTTGGACTTCAATTTGAGCTACCAAATAATTGTAAAACTTCAACAATTCTTCTCCTCTAGGCTGGAGCTCTTTCTAGACAATTAAAGGATTCTCTATGTGCACTTGAAGTCCAATGATCGTGTTTTGAAATTCTTTAGCTTGACATCTTATTAAAGGTCCTCCTTGAGATTGCAACACTTCATCCTTGTACTTGAATAGAATTGAGCTTCCTAGGATGCTATCACGATGTGTCCTCGTATATGAATGAAATCATATTCATTCACGGTGAATTACTAACTAACAACCACGATATATAAGCGGAAGTTCCTATGAGTATCGTATTAGTCAAATGGGCTTATGTGGTTGTCGTAGGCCGATCCGTCCTAGTACAATCGTATTACATTACTCCCAATCTGTTATGACTACAATCGTATTAGTTAAATGGACTTATGTGGTTGTCGTAGGCCGATGCATCCTAGTATGAACGTATGACATTACTCCCAATACTATATATAAACGGAAGTTCCTATGACTAATATCGTATTAGTCAAATGGACTTATGTGGTTGTCGTAGACCCATTCGTCCTAGTATATGAATGAAATAATCTTCATTCACGGTCAATTGCTAACTACAATCGTATTAGTCCAATGGACTTATGTCGTTGTCGTAGGCCGATGCGTCCTACTACAATCGTATTATATTACTCCCATTCTGTTATGACTACAATCTTATTAGTCAATGGACTTATCTGGTTGTCGTAGGCCGATACGTCCTAGTATATGAATGAAATAATATTCATTCACGCTCAATTACTAACTAACAACCACGATATATAAATGGAAGGTCCTATTACTACAATCGTATTAGCAAATGGACTTATGTGGTTGTCGTAGGCCGATGCGTCCTACTACAATTGTATTACATTACTCCCAATCTCTTATGACTACAATCATATTAGTCAAATGGACTTATGTGGTTGTCGTAGGACGATGCGTCCTACTACAATCGTATTACATTACTCCCAATCTGTTATGACTACAATCGTATTAGTCAAATGGTATTATGTGGTTGTCGTAGGCGATACGTCCTACTACAATCGTATTACATTACGCCCAATCTGTTATGACTACAATCGTATTAGTCAAATTGATTTATGTGGTTGTCGTAGGCCGATGCGTCCTACTACAATTGTATTACATTACTCCCATTCTGTTATGACTACAATCGTATTAGTCAAATGGACTTATGTGGTTGTCGTAGGCCGATGCGTCCTAGTATGAACGTATGACATTACTCCCAATACGATATATAAACGGAAGTTCCTATGACTACAATCGTATTGCATTACTCCCAATCTGTTATGACTACAATCATATTAGTCAAATGGACATATGTAGTTATCGTAGGCCGATGCATCCTAGTATATGAATGAAATAATATTCATTCACGGTCAATTACTAACTAACAATCCCGATATATAAACGGAAGGTCCTATTACTACAATCGTATTAGTCAAATGGACTTATGTGGTTGTCGTAGGCCGATGCGTCCTACTACAATCGTAATACATTACTCCCAATCTGTTATGACTACAATTGTATTAGTCAAATGGAGTTATGTGATTGTCGTAGGCCGATGCGTCCTAGTATATGAATAAAATCATATTCATTCACGGTCAATTACTAACTAACAACCACGATATATAAATGGAAGTTCCTATCACTACAATCGTATTAGTCAAATGGACTTATGTGGTTGTCATAGGCCGATGCGTCCTAGTATGTGAATGAAATCATATTCATAAAAAGTGAATTACTAAATAACAACCACGATATATAAACGGAAGTTCCTATGACTACAATCGTACAGGTCCTATGGACTTATGTGGTAGTCGTAGGCCGATCCGTCCTAGTATATGAATGAAATAATATTCATTCACGGTCATTTACAAACTAACAACCACGATATATAAACGGAAGGTCCTATTACTATAATCGTATTAGTCAAATGGACTTATGTGGTTGTCGTAGACCGATGCGTCCTACTACAATCGTATTACATTACTCCCAATCTAGTATGACTGCAATCGTATTAGTCAAATGGACTTATGTGGTTGTCGTAGGCCGATGCGTCTACTACAATCGTATTACATTACTCCCAATCTGTTATGACTACAATTGTATTAGTCAAATGGAATTATGTGGTTGTCGTAGACCGATGCGTCCTAGTATATGAATGAAATAATATTCATTCACGGTCAATTACTAACTAACAATCCCGATATATAAACGGAAGGTCCTATTACTACAATCGTATTAGTCAAATGGACTTATGTGGTTGCCGTAGGCCGATGCGTCCTACTACAATCGTAATACATTACTCCCAATCTGTTATGACTACAATTGTATTAGTCAAATGGAGTTATGTGATTGTCGTAGGCCGATGCGTCCTAGTGATAACAACTAGGCCGGGAATCCAAACTAGAGTAAGAATTTGAGAAGTAAATGCGGAAGCAATAACAACAGGAATTGAACAACTAGAATTAAAGAGACGAAAACAAAGGATATGGGAAAGATTCAAGGAGAGAATTCCGAGAACTTTCAAGAATGCAAGTTCTATAGCCTTGACAAGATCAAAGTAACAACGTCTTGATTTATGAAAGAAATCAAACGCCTTTACTTAAAAGCAAATCAAAACAATAGATTCGGATCTTGACCACTTTACGAGTAACTTGAGACAACAATTAATACTAGTATTAATCGCCTTCTAAGAATACCACAAAGGAATCAAAGATATCACAAAGAGAAGTAATCTTACTACCTTGAACTATGAACTAGTAAAGGTTGAAAGATAAATCTCAAAGCACAAGTAACAAAGGTTCAAAAGAACTCTCAAAGTATGATATACTCACTCAATAATAATGTGTCTTATGAAGGAGAAGAACACCCTATTTATAGGAGTACAAATGCATAAAAATAACATTAAAAACTAGGTGGGGTGGTTGTAGTGGAAAACACAATTATTACAATGAGGTAGGTGGTTGCTAAAGTGTAAGAAAAGTCTTTGGTAGGTGAGGGGCGGCCAAGACCCTTTGGGGCAGATTTGGGCCTTTAAACAACTAGTTTTGGGGCATTTGTTTGGACTCCAATTGGGCTGCTTTCTGGAACTCATTTAAGCTCATTTTGAGCCCATTTGGTGACTCCATGGGCAGATTTGGGTAACCACATCTTCCTCCTCTTGGACTTCAATTTGAGCAACCAAATAGTTGTAAAACTTCGACAACTCTTCTCCTTTGGGCATGAGCTCTTCCTCCATAGTTAGAAGCTTCTTTATTTGCCATTGAAGTCCAGCAACCTTAGTTTTCAATTCCTTAGCTTGAGATCTTGTAAATGGCCTTCTTGGAGCTTCCAAAACTCTATCCTTATCAGTGATGCTATCATTCCCCTCTTCTTGAAAAGAATTCGTCCCCGAATTCGATCCTACGTCAAACAAAGATAAGTCAGCAACATTGAATGTAGCACTTACTTGAAACTCACCAGGAAGGTCCAACTTGTATGCATTGTTTCCAATCCTTTCAAGGACTTGAAAGGGGCCATCTCCTCTAGGATGCAACTTTGACTTCCTTTTGGAAGGAAATCTCTCCTTTCTAAAGTGAACCCAAACTAAATCTCCAGGTTTAAAAATAACTTATTTTCGACCCTTATTCTTTCTCAAGGCGGTTTGCTCATTTTTCTTCTCAATTGCAAGCCTTGTTTGCTCATGAATTTTTTCATCATCTCAGCCTTCGTCCTACCATCAAGACTAGCAATATCATTAGTAGGTAATGGTAATAAATCAAGTGGAGTAAAGGGATTAAAGCCATAAACAACTTCAAAAGGAGACATACCTGTAGAAGAATGGATTGTTCTATTGTAAGCAAATTCAATCATAGGTAAGTGATCTTCCCATAAAGTTAATTTACCTTTCAAAACAGCCCTCAATATGTTTCCTAAGGTTCTATTAACTACTTCAGTTTGTCCATCAGTTTGTGGGTGACAAAAAGTGGAAAACAACAATTTAGTGCCTAACTTCCCCCAAAATACACGCCAGAATCACTGCTCAGTGGTATCAGCATGTATTCATGCTCAATCTGAGAGTGTTTTGATAATTTTCAGGAAGGGAGTGTGCACAGTAAAGGTTTCACTAGATGAGCAGATCAATTGTGAAAGCAATACATGCAGGAACATCATGAGCATTATTTGCAGGATCATTTGTTTTGGCATGGGAATGGAGATAGTATTAGCTATTCTAATTATCAGTAACATCAATTGGCTTCTGTTGATTTCACTGATTCATCGAAAAGGATTAAGTTTGAAGGTTTTGCAGCACACCATAAAAATCATAACAATTCCTTGGAACTCACGATCATTCACAGACATGGTATGGTTTCTGAGCAGTTTTGGACACTTTGACATGAGTTGCATTGGAAGATCAATTGTGCTATTGCTAGGCATGGTATGCACTCGAACTACATTGTCTCATCGAACAAGGACATATATGAAAATGGAAGTTACAACAGCCAATTGGAATTCGCGATTACATACTGTTATGTTATGGCTGCTTTATATGTTTGGAATATGTTGGATATTGCTGTGTCATTTTCCAGTGGTATTAGTATGTTTTCATACTCAGTCTGGAGATGATATAGTAGTAGACAATATATATGTGCTATGGTTATTGCAGGAAATCGAGGCAAGAGGTGAAAAGCACACAGGCAGCATCATCATCAGCATCATTGGCTGGGCTTTCTGCATTGCAATGACAAAGATGTCACTGTTAGATAGCTCAAGGGACACGCTCACTTGGTTTGATTCAATTACACTAGTTCATCGAATATCAACAATCATGGCATACAACATGGAAGCTACAACAGATACTTGGAGTTCACGATCGACTAGTGTCAAGATATGGCTTATTTCTGTGTTTGGAATATATTGGATATTATTATGTCATTTTTCAGTGGTATTAGTGTGGTTCCACACTCATTCTGGAGGTGACATAGTAGTATACAATGTACAAGGGCAACATATACTAAAGGTGATTGAGACAATATCTTTTCATTGCAGTGAATTATCGGATGGGAAGTCAATTCTTGTTCCTATACTGTGGTACTCTTGGATCGACTTGATCATTGCCTACACTCCGCATACCTTGGCACCTGGTGAGAGCTTGAGTGGTGCTACATGGTACTTGAAATGGGCAGGAGAAGTCAATCATAGCTGCAGGACATGGAAATATTCATTTAGACTTCATGTTATAGATGATATTAGTTTTCTGATTAGATTCTATGTTTACATAGATTTATTTCACAGTCTACTGGTAGTAGCAGGACAAATTGTATCCTTTTGGACCCGGATTGGGATTTTTATTCATTTATTTATATATTAGCCACTAGGTACAATGCCTAGTGGTATATTTTGCAAAAAAAACTTCCCCCAAAATACACGCCAGAAGTGACTCAAAAACTTTGCATCCCTATCACTAACAATAGTTCTAGGTATACCATGCAATTTCACAATCTCTTTTACAAAAAGATTAGCAACATGTGAGGCATCATTAGTCTTTAAACAAGGAATAAAACGAGCCATCTTGGAGAACCTATCTACCACAACAAATATACTATCCTTACCATACCTTGTTCTGGGCAAACCTAACACAAAATCCATAGATATATCAATCCAAGGTGAAGTAGGAACAGGTAATGGCGTGTAAAGACCATGTGGTAACACTTTAGATTTAGCTTGTTTACATTCCAAACACTGTGTGCACATTCTTTCAACATCTTTTCTCATTCCAGGCCAAAAGAAATTTTCAGCAAGTATGTCTAATGTCTTTAGGACCCCAAAGTGTCCCATAAGCCCTCCACAATGTGCTTCCCTTACAAATACTTCACGTAAAGAGCAATTAGGGATACACAACTTATTTTCCTTAAAGAGAAACCCATCTTGTAGGTTAAACCTATCAAGAGGACCCAACTTACAATCTGCAAAAGTTTTGCCAAAATCAACATCATTAGCATAAAGTTCCTTGATTTGATCAAAACCCATCAATTTAGAAGTGAGGGTAGAAACTAAGACATACCTCCTTGAAAGTGCATCAGCAACAACATTCTCTTTCCCTTGTTTGTAAGAAATTACATAAGGAAAAGTTTCAATAAATTCGACCCACTTAGCATGCCTTCTACTAAGCTTACCTTGACTTTTCAAGTATTTCAAGGATTCATGGTCACTTTTAATGACAAACTCCCTTGGCCACAAGTAATGTTGCCATGTGCCTAAAGCCCTTACCAAAGCACAAAGCTCTTTGTCATAAGTTGAATAGTTCAATGTGGCTCCATTCAACTTCTCACTAAAGTAGGCAATAGGTTTAGAATCTTGCATCAAAACAGCACCTATTCCCTTGCCAGAAGCATCACATTCAATTTCAAAAGATTTAGAAAAATCAGGCAATTGTAATAACGGAGCAGAACATAACTTTTCTTTCAACAAGTTAAAAGCATCATCTTGTTCTTTTTCCCATTTAAAAATCCTATCCTTTTTGATAACTTCGGTTAAAGGAGAAGCAATGGTGCTAAAGTCTCTCACAAACCTCCTATAAAAACTAGCAAGTCCATGAAAACTCCTAACTTCAGTTACACTCTTAGGTTTAGGCCATTCTTTAATTGCTTTGATTTTCTCTTCATCAACCTCAACACTCTTAGAGCAGACCACAAAACCCAAGAAAATCACACGATCCACATAAAAAGTACACTTTTAAGATTAGCAAATAACAAGTGCTTTCTAAGAACTTCAAAAACTTGTCTTAGGTGTTCTACATGTTCTTCTAAAGTATTAGAAAAGACCATGATATCATTGAAGTACACCACAACAAATTTTCCATGAAAATCCTTAAAAACATGATTCATTAATCTCATGAAAGTGCTAGGTGCATTAGTCAAGCCGAAAGGCATAACTAACCACTCATAAAGCCCATATTTGGTCTTAAAAGTAGTTTTCCATTCATCTCCTGGATTCATTCGAATCTGATGGTAACCACTTTTTAGATCAATTTTAGAAAAGATTTTGGATCCATTTAATTGATCCAACATGTCATCAAGACGAGGAAAAGGGTGGCGATACTTTACCGTAATCTTGTTGATTGCTCTACAATCCACGCACATCCTCCAAGTTCCATCCTTTTTGGGTACCAATAAGACCGGAACAGAGCAAGGGCTCATGCTCTCTCTCACAAAGCCTTTCTCAAGCAACTCCTCAACTTGCCTTTGAAGTTCCTTTGTCTCTTCTGGAATACTCCTATAGGCTGGCCTATTTGGGATTTGTGATCCAGGTACAAAATCAATTTGATGCTCAATGCCACGTAAAGGTGGCAATCCACTAGGAATATCTTCTGGAAAGACATCTTCAAAATCCTGCAAAATAGAAGAAATACTACTTGGCAAAGAAGAAGTTAGCAACTCAGAGTTAATCAAAGCCTCTTTGTAAGTAAGTAGTATTATGGGCAACCCCTCTTTTCTTGCATTTAAACACTCTTTGGCTTTTATATAGAAACTCTCTCTTTTTCTTTCCTTAGCCTCTTTCCTCTCACCAAGACTGTCTATTTTTTTATTCGAACCCTCTTTTATCTCTTCTCTCAAATTGCTGCCCTCTCTCTCTTTCTTTTCTTTTTCCACAAGCTCACTTTTTATCCCTCCCCTTGACTTTCCCATTGTTTCCTTTAATCTCTTCTGATCTTCAAACACTTGAGAAGGAGATAAAGGTGCAAGAGTAAATTTCCTGCCATTTAGTTCAAGTGAATATCTATTCTTTCTCCCATCATGAAAAACATTCCTGTCATACTGCCAAGGACGACCCAGTACGTGGAGATTCAGGCATTTGCTTTACTAATTTATCAAAGGAAGAGGTCCAAAGGTTGTTTAACGAGTTTGAAGAATATGACTTTGCAAGGACTGGCAGTGCAGCAACAGAAAAGGTAGAGCTACAAGAAGGCCCTCTTGATCAGTTCACACATGAGATGGAGCCATTCCTACGAAAGCAGGGCATGCCAGTTCGATTGAACAAAGGTGTTGTGGAGCTTGTTTCCGACTTTGTTGTATGTGAAGAAGGGAAGCCATTGTCACCGGAGGCAGCTCGCATACTGCGTCTGCTTGGTATCAAGATGGCTACTTTCCGGCTCAACTTAATATGCAGGTGGACTCCTGATGAATTTGAAATCTACAGAGAAGGGTTGGAAGAGTCAGATATTGAATCCTCGTAGACAAATTCTCTCACATATGTGATGACACATGTTTTACAAGATTAAAGTTGCAGGGTATGGGTTGATCCTTTGGTGCTCCTAGAACCTCTTGCTAGCTGAAGTCACAGAGGTGGTGTATTTTACTTGGTCTCAAGATATTACTTGACCAGTCATCAATTTTGGCAATATTATAGCTTCGGTATTCAGACTTCAGTATGTGTGTGCGTGGGAAAGTGTTCGAACTATTTTGACTCTTCAGAAGGAAAAACAAATGTAACAGATTTATGGGAAATTTCCTACTAAAATGTACAACTTCAAATTTTGTTTTCAACGTTCGTTGATGGTTGGCCTGATGTCTAGACTTTCTGTGAGCTCATCCGATTGGTTTAAGATCTCTCCTGGTATGTCCTTATTTTGAAGTGATGGAAAAACATCTGAATAAGAGATTTCTTCAATCGAATAATGTTACCTGTCATACTGCCAAGGACGACCCAGTAATATATGACAAGCTTGCATAGGCACTATGTCACAAAGAATATCATCCTCATATCTACCAACATTAAATGAAATCATACACTGTTTATTTACCTTTAGTTCACCACTATCATTTAACCAATGGAGTCTATAGGGAGTAGGGTGTTTCATGCATGCAAGTCCCAGTTTTTCCACAAAGTATGAACTAACCACATTAGCACAACTACCACTATCAATGAACATAGAGCAAGTTTTTCCTTTTATCCCACACCTAGTATGGAATATATTCTCTCTTTGTGCTTCACTATTGCTTCCTAAATTGATAGTCATAATCCTCCTAACTACCCCAACCATTCCATCATTAGGTAGTTCTAAATCACCTTCATCACTCATATCTCCCTCTTCATCTCCCTCACTCTTTTCACTCTCATATCCTCCATCTTCTTTTAGAATGATGTTTCTTCTACTTGGACATTCATGCATCATATGTCCCCTTGATAGCATCACTGATAAGGATAGAGTTTTGGAAGCTCCAAGAAGGCCATTTACAAGATCTCAAGCTAAAGAATTGCAAACTAAGGTTGCTGGACTTCAATGGCAAATAAAGAAGCTTCTAACTATGGAGGAAGAGCTCATGCCCAAAGGAGAAGAATTGTCTAAGTTTTACAACTATTTGGTTGCTCAAATTGAAGTCCAAGAGGAGGAAGATTTGGTTACACAAATCTGCCCATGGAGTCACCAAATGGGCTCAAAATGAGCTTAAAAGAGTCCAGAAAGAGGTGTTACAAGAACAGCCCAATTGGAGTCCAAACAAATGGCCCAAAACAAGTTGTTTTAAGGCCCAAATCTGCCCCAAAGAGTCTTGGCCGCCCCTCACCTACCAAAGACTTTTCTTACACATTAGCAACCACCTACCTCATTGTAATAATTGTGTTTTCCACTACCACCACCCCACCTAGTTTTTAATGTTATTTTTATGCCTTTGTACTCCTATAAATAGTGTGTTCTTCTGCTTCATAAGGCAGATTATTATTGATTGAGTATATCATACTTTGAGAGTTCTTTTGAACCTTTGTTCTTGTGCTTTGAGATTTATCTTTCAACCTTTACTAGTTCATAGTTCAAGGTAGTAAGATTACTTCTCTTTTGTGATATCTTTGATTCCTTTGTGGTATTCTTAGAAGCGATTAATACTAGTATTAATTGTTGTCTCAAGTTACTCGTAAAGTGGTCAAGATCCGAATCTATTGTTTTGATTTGCTTTTTAAGTAAAGGCGTTTGATTTCTTTCATAAATCAAGACGTTGTTACTTTGATCTTGTCAAGGCTATAGAACTTGCGTTCTTGAAAGTTCTCGGAATCCTTTCCTTGAATCTTTCCCATATCCTTTATTTTCGTCTCTTTAATTCTAGTTGTTCAATTCCTGTTGTTATTGCTTCCGCATTTACTTCTCAAATTCTTACTCTAGTTTGGATTCCCGACCTAGTTGTTATCACCCCTTCCTTTACATTTATGACACTGAATAGAACTAGAAGGTGTAAAAGGTTTAGGGTTGAAGGTTTTACCTCTCTCTTTGTTCTCCAGTTCACCTTTTCCCTTGTCTTCTTGAGGCCGAGAAAAATTCTTCATCTCACGATTTGGCCATGGTTTCTTAGGCATGGTGCTTGTTCGACATCTCCATGAGCTAGTTTGCTTTCTTTTATTTTGATTTTCTACCTTTATACACAAATCAACTAACTCATCTATTGTTACATATTGTTGTAATTCAACTACATGAGCTATTTCCTTATTTAAACCATTTAAAAACCTAGCCATTGTAGCCTCTTCTTCCTCCATACAATTAGCTTGGATCATAGCTATATCCATAGCCTTAAAGTACTCTTCTACTAACATGGACCCTTGCTTCAATGTTTGAAGACGTAGTTGTAGCTCTCTTTGAAAGTGTGATGGTACGAATCTCTTCCTCATCACCCTTTTAGCCTCGGTCCAAGTAGCAATTGGTGCTTGTCCTTCTTGTAGTCGATCCCTATTAAGCTTTTTCCACCAAATAGAAGCATAATCAGAAAACTCAACAACAACAAGTTTAACCTTCTTACCTTCAGAGTAGTTGTGACAGTCAAAGATTGCTTCAACCTTTCTCTCCCAATCAAGATACAAGTCTAGATCCCTTGTTCCCTTGAAAGATGGCATCTGCATCTTTATATTACTTATATTATCATCCTCTATCCTACCTCTTTGTCCCCTCCTATCTCCTCTCACCCTATCAAATAAAGTTTGTTTGATTTACAATAGGAACATGGGGTACATTTCTTCTAGCAGGTGGCCTAACATTATTATCCCTCCTAAGTTCAGCTATTGTATCATTTTGATCCGCAATGGTATCCCTCATTTCTTGGAGTTGGAGATTCAGCCTTTCAAATTGTTGATGCATGGCTTGCAAGGTAAAATCATTCCTTGCTTTGATTTCAGCTTCTTGGAGAACCATTCGTTCATTATCACTACCTGTATGTGACATCTTTAAAAATTGTATCACACAAATTAGCTTCTTTTTTTTTCTCTCGAAATAACCTTTGAACAAGTACTTTATAGATTTATAGTTAAACCTAACTTGTATGTAGTTCTTAGTAGTAAAACTCAGATTTTTTTTTTGTTTTATTGGGAACAATTAAAAGAAGAAAACCAAATCCTAGAACTTTTAGGCTCGGTTGAAAATAAGACACGAACAAAAAGGAAAGAATATAAATGTGTAGAATACAGAGAGTAACAAAATCAAGGATCCGCTCTTCTTGTTTCCTTTGTTAATTTTTAGAAACACTTAGATACAAAAGATATATCCTGGAGAGCAAGTTATTGTATTTCTTCTTGTTTTAAAATAGATTTCGTTTTTTTTTTGTTTTTTTTTGTTTTTTTTGTTTTTTTTTGTTTTTGTTTTTTTTTCTTTATCCCAAGAATTATCAAGAACGAAATCTTGATAGAACCGCTCCGATACCACTTGATAACAACTAGGTCGGGAATCCAAACTAGAGTAAGAATTTGAGAAGTAAATGCGGAAGCAATAACAACGGGAATTGAACAACTAGAATTAAAGAGACGAAAATAAAGGATATGGGAAAGATTCAAGGAAAGAATTTCGAGAACTTTCAAGAACGCAAGTTCTATAGCCTTGACAAGATCAAAGTAACAACGTCTTGATTTATGAAAGAAATCAAACGCCTTTACTTAAAAGCAAATCAAAACAATAGATTCGGATCTTGACCACTTTACGAGTAACTTGAGACAACAATTAATACTAAGATTAATCGCCTTCTAAGAATACCACAAAGGAATCAAAGATATCACAAAAGAGAAGTAATCTTACTACCTTGAACTATGAACTAGTAAAGGTTGAAAGATAAATCTCAAAGCACAAGTAACAAAGGTTCAAAAGAACTCTCAAAGTATGATATACTCACTCAATAATAATGTGTCTTATGAAGGAGAAGAACACCCTATTTATAGGAGTACAAATGCATAAAAATAACATTAAAAACTAGGTGGGTGGTTGTAGTGGAAAACACAATTATTACAATGAGGTAGGTGGTTGCTAAAGTGTAAGAAAAGTCTTTGGTAGGTGAGGGGCGGCCAAGACCCTTTGGGGCAGATTTGGGCCTTTAAACAACTTGTTTTGGGCCATTTGTTTGGACTCCAATTGGGCTGCTTTCTGGAACTCATTTAAGCTCATTTTGAGCCCATTTGGTGACACCATGGGCAGATTTGGGTAACCACATCTTCCTCCTCTTGGACTTCAATTTGAGCAACCAAATAGTTGTAAAACTTCGACAACTCTTCTCCTTTGGGCATGAGTTCTTCCTCCATAGTTAGAAGCTTCTTTATTTGCCATTGAAGTCCAGCAACCTTAGTTTGCAATTCCTTAGCTTGAGATCTTGTAAATGGCCTTCTTGGAGCTTCCAAAACTCTATCCTTATCAGTGATGCTATCACCTAGTATATGAATAAAATCATATTCATTCACGGTCAATTACTAACTAACAACCACGATATATAAACAGAAGTTCCTATGACTACAATCGTATTAGTCAAATGGACTTATGTGGTTGTTGTAGGCCGATGCGTCCTAGTATTTGAATGAAATCATATTCATAGACGGTCAATTACTAAATAACAACCAGAATGTATAAACGGAAGTTCCTATGACTACAATCGTATTAGTCCAATGGACTTATGTGGTTGTCGTAGGCCGATGCGTCCTACTACAATCGTATTACATTACTCCCAATCTGTTATGACTGCAATCGTATTAGTCAAATGGACTTATGTGGTTGTCGTAGGCCGATGCGTCCTACTACAATCGTATTACATTACTCCCAATCTGTTATGACAACAATCGTATTAGTCAAATGGACTTATGTGGTTGTCGTAGGCCGATGCGTCCTAGTATGAATGTATGACATTACTCCCATTACGACATATACACGGAAGTTCCTATGACTACAATCGTATTACATTACTCCCAATCTGTTATGACTACAATTGTATTAGTCAAATGGACTTATTTGGTTGTCGTAGACTGATGCGTCCTAGTATATGAATGAAATAATATTCATTCACGGTCAATTACTAACTAACAATCCCGATATATAAATGGAAGGTCTTATTACTACAATCGTATTAGTCAAATGGACTTATGTGGTTGTCGTAGGCCGATGCGTCCTACTACAATCGTAATACATTACTCCCAATCCGTTATGACTACAATTGTATTAGTCAAATGGAGTTATGTGATTGTCGTAGGCCGATGCGTCCTAGTATATGAATAAAATCATATTCATTCACGGTCAATTACTAACTAACAACCACGATATATAAACAGAAGTTCCTATGACTACAATCGTATTAGTCAAATGGACATATGTGGTTGTTTGTAGGCCGATGCGTCCCAGTATATGAATGAAATCATATTTATAGATGGTCAATTACTAAATAACAACCACAATGTATAAACGGAAGTTCCTATGACTACAATCGTATTAGTCCAATGGACTTATGTGGTTGTCATAGGCTGATGCGTCCTAGTATATGAATGAAATCATATTCATTCACGGTCAATTACTAAATAACAACCACGATATATAAACGGAAGTTCCTATGACTACAATCGTATTAGTCAAATGGACTTATGTGGTTGTCGTAGGCCGATGCGTCTTACTACAATCGTATTACATTACTCCCAATCTGTTATGACTACAATCGTATTAGTCAAATGGACTTATGTGGTTGTCGTAGGCCGATGCGTCCTACTACAATTGTATTACATTACTCCCAATCAGTTATGACTACAATCGTATTAGTCAAATGGACTTATGTGGTTGTCGTAGGCCGATGCGTCCTAGTATGAACGTATGACATTAGTCCCAATACGATATATAAACGGAAGTTCCTATGACTACAATCGTATTGCATTACTCACAATATATTATGACTACAATCGTATTAGACAAATGGACTTATGTGGTTGTTGTAGGCCGATGCATCCTAGTATATGAATGAAATAATATTCATTCACGGTCAATTACTAACTAAAAACCACGATATATAAACGGAAGGTCTTATTTGTACAATCGTACTAGTCAAATGGACTTATTTGGTTGTAGTAGGCCGATGTGTCCTACTACAATCGTATTACATTACTCACAATCTGTTATGACTACAATCGTATTAGTCAAATTGACTTATGTGATTGTCATAGGCCGATGCGTCCTAGTATATGAATGAAATCATATTTATTCACGGTCAACTACTAACTAACAACCACGATATATAAGCGAAAGTTCCTATGAGTATCGTATTAGTCAAATGGACTAATGTGGTTGTCGTAGGCTGATCCGTCCTACTACAATCGTGTTACATTATTCCGAATCTGTTATGACTACAATCGTATTAGTCAAATGGACTTATGTGGTTTTCATCGGCCGATGCGTCCTAGTATATGAATAAAATCATATTCATTCACGGTCAATTACTAAATAACAACCACGATATAAAAACAGAAGTTCCTATGACTACAATCGTATTAGTCAAATGGACTTATGTGGTTGTTGTAGGCCGATGCGTCCTAGTATATGAATGAAATCATATCTATAGATGGTCAATTACTAAATAACAACCACAATATATAAACGGAAGTTCCTATGACTACAATCGTATTAGTCCAATGGACTTATGTGGTTGTCGTAGGCCGATGCGTCCTAGTATATGAATGAAATCATATTCATTCAAAGTCAATTACTAAATAACAACCACGATATATAAACGGAAGTTCCTATGACTACAATCGTATTAGTCAAATGGACTTATGTGGTTGTCGTAGGCCGATGCGTCTTACTACAATCGTATTACATTACTTCCAATCTGTTATGACTACAATCGTATTAGTCAAATGGACTTATGTGGTTGTCGTAGGCCGATGCGTCCTACTACAATTGTATTACATTACTCCCAATCAGTTATGACTACAATCGTATTAGTCAAATGGACTTATGTGGTTGTCGTAGGCCGATGCGTCCTAGTATGAACGTATGACATTACTCCCAATACGATATATAAACGGAAGTTCCTATGACTACAATCGTATTGCATTACTCCCAATATATTATGACTACAATCGTATTAGACAAATGGACTTATGTGGTTGTTGTAGGCCGATGCATCCTAGTATATGAATGAAATAATATTCATTCACGGTCAATTACTAACTAAAAACCACGATATATAAGCGGAAGGTCTTATTTGTACAATCGTACTAGTCAAATGTATTTATTTGGTTGTAGTAGGCCGATGCGTCCTACTACAATCGTATTACATTACTCACAATCTGTTATGACTACAATCGTATTAGTCAGATTGACTTATGTGATTGTCGTAGGCCGATGCGTCCTAGTATATGAATGAAATCATATTCATTCACGGTCAACTACTAACTAACAATCACGATATATAAGCGAAAGTTCCTATGAGAATCGTATTAGTCAAATGGACTAATGTGGTTGTCGTAGGCTGATCCGTCCTACTACAATCGTGTTACATTATTCCGAATCTGTTATGACTACAATCGTATTAGTCAAATGGACTTATGTGGTTGTCATAGGCCGATGCGTCCTAGTATATGAATGAAATCATATTCATACACGGTCAATTACTAAATAACAACCATGAAATATAAACGGAAGTTCCTATGACTACAATCGTATTAGTCCAATGGACTTATGTGGTTGTCGTAGGCAGATGCATCCAAGTATATGAATGAAATAATACTCATTCACTGTCAATTACTAACTAACAACCACGATATATAAACGGAAGGTCCTATTATTACAATCGTATTAGTCAAATGGACTTATGTGGTTGTCGTAGGCCGATGCGTCCTACAACAATCGTATTACATTAATCCCAATCTGTTATGACTACAATCCTACTAGTCAAATGGACTTATGTGATTGGCGTAGGCCGATGCGTCCTAGTATATGAATGAAATCATATTCATTCACGGTCAATTACTAACAAACAACCACAATATATAAATGAAAGTTCCTATGACTACAATCGTATTAGTCAAATGGACTTATGTGGTTGTCGTAGGCCGATGTGTCCTACTACAATCGTATTACATTATTCCCAATCAGTTATGACTACAATCGTATTAGTCAAATGGACTTATGTGGTTGTCATAGGCCGATGCATCCTAGTATACGAACGAAATCATATTCATTCACGGTCAATTACTAAATAACAACCACGATATATAAACAGAAGTTCCTATGACTACAATCGTATTAGTCCAATGAACTTATGTGGTTGTTTTAGGCCTATGCGTCCTATTATATGAATGTAAGGAAGGTCCTATTACCACAATCGTATTTATCAAATGGACTTATGTGGTTGTCGTAGGCCGATGCGTCCTACTATAATCGTACTACATTACTCCCAATCTGTTATGACTACAATCGTATTAGTGAAATGGACTTATGTGGTTGTCGTAGGCCGATGCGTCCTACTACAATCATATTACATTACTCCCAATCTGTTATGACTACAATCGTATTAGTCAAATGGACTTATGTGGTTGTCGTAGGCCGATGCGTCTTACTACAATCGTATTACATTACTCCCAATCTGTTATGACTACAATCGTATTAGTCAAATGGATTTATGTGGTTGTCGTAGGCCGATGCGTCCTAGTATATGAATGAAATCATATTCATTCACGCTCAATTAATAAATAACAACCTCGATATATAAACGGAAGGTCCTATTACTACAATCGTATTAGTCAAATGGACTTATATGGTTGTCGTAGGTCGATGCGTCCTACTACAATCGTATTACATTACTCCCAATCTGTTATGACTACAATCGTATTAGTCAAATGGACTTATGTGGTTGTCATAGGCCGATGCGTCGTACTACAATCGTATTACATTACTCCCAATCTGTTATGACTACAATCGTATTAGTCAAATGGATTTATGTGGTTGTCGTAGGCCGATGCGTCCTACTACAATCATATTACATTACTCCCAATCTGTTATGACTACAATCGTATTAGTCAAATGGACTTATGTGGTTGTCGTAGGCCGATGCGTCTTACTATAATCGTATTACATTACTCCCAATCTGTTATGACTACAATCGAATTAGTCAAATGGACTTATGTGGTTGTCGTAGGCCGATGCGTCCTAGTATATGAATGAAATAATATTCATTGACGGTCAATTACTAACTAACAACCACGATATATAAACGGAAGGTCCCATTACTACAATAGTATTTGTCAAATGGACTTATGTGGTTGTCGTAGGCCGATGCGTCCTACTATAATCGTACTACATTACTCCCAATCTGTTATGACTACAATCGTATTAGTGAAATGGACTTATGTGGTTGTCGTAGGCCGATGCGTCCTACTACAATCATATTACATTACTCCCAATCTGTTATGACTACAATCGTATTAGTCCATTGGACTTATGTGGTTGTCGTAGGCCGATGCGTCCTACTACAATGGTATTACATTACTCCCAATCTGTTATGACTACAATCGTATTAGTCCAATGGACTTATGTGGTTGTCGTAGGCCAATGGGTCCTATTACAATCGTATTACATTACTCCCAATCTGTTATGACTACAATCGTATTAGTCAATGGACTTATGTGGATGTCGTAGGCCGATGCGTCCTACTACAATCGTATTACATTACTCCCAATCTATTATGACTACAATCGTATTAGTCAAATGTACTTATGTGGTTGTCGTTGGCCGATGCGTCCTAGTATGAACGTATGACATTACTCCCAATACGATATATAAACGGATGTTCCTATGACTATAATCGTATTACATTACTCCCAATCTGTTATGACTACAATCGAATTAGTCAAATGGACTTATGTGGTTGTCGTAGGCCGATGCGTCCTAGTATATGAATGAAATAATATTCATTCACGGTCAATTACTAACTAACAACCATGATATATAAACGGAAGGTCCCATTACTACAATAGTATTAGTCAAATGGACTTATGTGGTTGTTGTAGGCCGATGCGTCCTACTACAATGGTATTACATTACTCCCAATCTGTTATGGCTACAATCATATTAGTGAAATGGACTTATGTGGTTGTCGTAGGCCGATGCGTCCTACTACAATCATATTACATTACTCCCAATCTGTTATGACTACAATCGTATTAGTCAAATGGACTTATGTGGTTGTCGTAGGCCGATGCGTCTTACTATAATCGTATTACATTACTCCCAATCTGTTATGACTACAATCGAATTAGTCAAATGGATTTATGTGGTTGTCGTAGGCCGATGCGTCCTACTACAATCATATTACATTACTCCCAATCTGTTATGACTACAATCGTATTAGTCAAATGAACTTATGTGGTTGTCGTAGGCCGATGCGTCTTACTATAATCGTATTACATTACTCCCAATCTGTTATGACTACAATCGAATTAGTCAAATGGACTTATGTGGTTGTCGTAGGCTGATGCCTCCTAGTATATGAGTGAAATAATAATCATTCACGGTCAATTACTAACTAACAACCACGATATATAAACGGAAGGTCCCATTACTACAATAGTATTAGTCAAATGGACTTATGTGGTTGTTGTAGGCCGATGCGTCCTACTACAATGGTATTACATTACTCCCAATCTGTTATGACTACAATCGTATTAGTGAAATAGACTTATGTGGTTGTCGTAGGCCGATGCGTCCTACTACAATCATATTACATTACTCCCAATCTGTTATTACTACAATCGTATTAGTCAAATGGACTTATGTGGTTGTCGTAGGCCGATGCGTCCTACTACAATGGTATTACATTACTCCCAATCTGTTATGACAACAATCGTATTAGTGAAATGGACTTATGTGGTTGTCGTAGGCCGATGCGTCCTACTACAATCATATTACATTACTCCCAATCTATTATGACTACAATCGTATTAGTCAAATGGACTTAAGTGGTTGTCGTAGGCCGATGCGTGTTACTATAATCGTATTACATTACTCCCAATCTGTTATGACTACAATCGAATTAGTCAAATGGACTTATGTGGTTGTCGTAGGCCGATGCGTCCTAGTATATGAATGAAATAATATTCATTCACGGTCAATTACTAACTAACAACCACGATATATAAACGGAAGGTCCCATTACTACAATAGTATTAGTCAAATGGACTTATGTGGTTGTCGTAGGCCGATGCGTCCTACTATAATCGTACTACATTACTCCCAATCTGTTATGACTACAATCGTATTAGTGAAATGGACTTATGTGGTTGTCGTAGGCCGATGCGTCCTACTACAATCATATTACATTACTCCCAATCTGTTATGATTACAATCGTATTAGTCAAATGGACTTATGTGGTTGTCGTAGGCCGATGCGTCTTACTACAATCGTATTACATTACTCCCAATCTGTTATGACTACAATCGTATTAGTCAAATGGATTTATGTGGTTGTCGTAGGCCGATGCATCCTAGAATATGAATGAAATCATATTCATTCACGCTCAATTAATAAATAACAACCTCGATATATAAATGGAAGGTCCTATTACTACAATCGTATTAGTCAAATGGACTTATATGGTTGTCGTAGGTCGATGCGTCCTACTACAATCGTATTACATTACTCCCAATCTGTTATGACTACAATCGTATTAGTCAAATGGACTTATGTGGTTGTCATAGGCCGATGCGTCGTAGTACAATCGTATTACATTACTCCCAATCTGTTATGACTACAATCGTATTAGTCAAATGGATTTATGTGGTTGTCGTAGGCCGATGCGTCCTAGTATGAACGTATGACATTACTCCCAATACGATATATAAACGGAAGTTCCTATGACTACAATCGTATTGCATTACTCCCAATATATTATGACTACAATCGTATTAGTCAAATGGACTTATGTGGTTGTCGTAGGCCGATGCGTCCTAGTATGAACGTATGACATTACTCCTAATACGATATATAAACGGAAATTTCTATGACTACAATCGTATTAGTCAAATGGACTTATATGGTTGTCGTAGTCCGATGTCGTCCTAGTATATGAATGAAATCATAATCATAGACGGTCAATTACTAAATAACAACCACGATATATAAACGAAAGTTCCTATGACTAGAATCGTATTAGTCCAATGGACTTATGTGGTTGTCGTAGGCCGATGCGTCCTAGTATATGAATGAAATAATATTTATTCACGGTCAATTACTAACTTCAATCGTATTAGTCCAATGGACTAATGTGGTTGTCGTAGGCCGATGCGTCCTAGTATGAACGTATGACATTACTCCCAATACGATATAAAAACGGATGTTCCTATGACTATAATCGTATTATATTACTCCCAATCTGTTATGACTACAATCGAATTAGTCAAATGGACTTATGTGGTTGTCGTAGGCCGATGCGTCCTAGTATATGAATGAAATAATATTCATTCACGGTCAATTACTAACTAACAACCACGATATATAAACGGAAGGTCCCATTACTACAATAGTATTAGTCAAATGGACTTATGTGGTTGTTGTAGGCCGATGCGTCCTACTACAATGGTATTACATTACTCCCAATCTGTTATGACTACAATCGTAATAGTCAAATGGACTTATGTGATTGTCGTAGGCCGATGTGTCCTACTATATGAATGAAATCATACTCATTCACGGTCAATTACTAACTACAACCACGATATATAAATGGAAGGTCCTATTACTACAACCGTATTAGTCAAATGGACTTATGTGGTTGTCGTAGGTTGATGCGTCCTACTACAATCGTATTACATTACTCCCAATCTGTTATGACTACAATCGTATTAGTGATATGGACTTATGTGGTTGTCGTAGGCCGATGCGTCCTAGTATGAACGGAAGCTCCCAATACGATATATAAACGGAAGTTCCCTACAATCGTATTAGTCAAATGGACTTATGTGGTTGTCGTAGGCCGATGCGTCCTAGTATATGAATGAAATCATATTCATAGACGGCCAATTACTAAATAACAACCACGATATATAAACGGAAGTTCCTCTGACTACAATCGTATAAGTCCAATGGACTTATGTGGTAGTCGTAGGTCGATCTGTCCTAGTATATGAATGAAATAATATTCATTCACGGTCATTTACTGACTAACAACCACGATATATAAATGGAAGGTCCTATTACTATAATCGTATTAGTCAAATGGACTTATGTGGTTGTCGTAGGCCGATGCGTCCTACTACAATCATATTACATTACTCCCAATCTGTTATGACTACAATCGTAATAGTCAAATGGACTTATGTGATTGTCGTAGGCCGATGCGTCCTACTATATGAATGAAATCATATTCATTCACGGTCAATTACTAACTTACAACCACGATATATAAACGGAAGGTCCTATTACTACAACCGTATTAGTCAAATGGACGTATGCGGTTGTCGTAGGCCGATGCGTCCTACTACAATCGTATTACATTACTCCCAATCTGTTATGACTACAATCGTATTTTTGAAATGGACTTATGTGGTTGTCGTTGGCCGATGCGTCCTAGTTTGAACGTATGACATTACTCCCAATACGATATATAAACGGAAGTTCCTATCACTACAATCGTATTAGTCAAATGTTATGACTACAATCGTATTAGTCAAATGGACTTATGTGGTTGTCGTAGGCTGATGCGTCCTAGTATGAACGTATGACATTACTCCTAATACGATATATAAACGGAAGTTCCTATGACTACAATCGTATTAGTCAAATGGACTTATATGGTTGTAGTAGTCCGATGTCGTCCTAGTATTTGAATGAAATCATATTCATAGACGGTTAATTACTAAATAACAACCACGATATATAAACGAAAGTTTCTGTGACTATAATCGTATTAGTCCAATGGACTTATGTGGTTGTCGTTGGCCGATGCTTCCTAGTATATGAATGAAATAATATTCATTCACGGTCAATTACTAACTACAATCGTATTAGTCCAATGGACTTATGTGGTTGTCGTAGGCCGATGGGTCCTACTACAATCGTATTACATTACTCCGAATCTGTTATGACTACAATCATATTAGTCAATGGACTTATGTGGTTGTCGTAGGCCGATTCGTCCTAGTATATGAATGAAATAATATTCATTCACGGTCAATTACTAACTAACAACCACGATATATGATAACAACTAGGTTGGGAATCCAAACTAGAGTAAGAATTTGAGAAGTAAATGCGGAAGCAATAACAACAGGAATTGAACAACTAGAATTAAAGAGACGAAAATAAAGGATATGGGAAAGATTCAAGAAAGGATTCCGAGAACTTTCAAGAACGCAAGTTCTATAGCCTTGACAAGATCAAAGTAACAACGTCTTGATTTATGAAAGAAATCAAACGCCTTTACTTAAAAAGCAAATCAAAACAATAGATTCGGATCTTGACCACTTTACGAGTAACTTGAGACAACAATTAATACTAGTATTAATCGCCTTCTAAGAATACCACAAAGGAATCAAAGATATCACAAAAGAGAAGTAATCTTACTACCTTGAACTATGAACTAGTAAAGGTTGAAAGATAAATCTCAAAGCACAAGAACAAAGGTTCAAAACAACTCTCAAAGTATGATATACTCAATCAATAATAATCTGTCTTATGAAGGAGAAGAACACCCTATTTATAGGAGTACAAATGCATAAAAATAACATTAAAAACTAGGTGGGGTAGTTGTAGTGGAAAACACAATTATTACAATGAGGTAGGTGGTTGCTAAAGTGTAAGAAAAGTCTTTGGTAGGTGAGGGGCGGCCAAGACCCTTTGGAGGGCAGATTTGGGCCTTTAAACAACTAGTTTTGGGCCATTTGTTTGGACTCCAATTGGGCTGCTCTTGTAACACCTCTTTCTGGAACTCATTTAAGCTCATTTTGAGCCCATTTGGTGACTCCATGGGCAGATTTGGGTAACCAAATCTTCCTCCTCTTGGACTTCAATTTGAGCAACCAAATAGTTATAAAACTTCGACAACTCTTCTCCTTTGGGCATGAGCTCTTCCTCCATAGTTAGAAGCTTCTTTATTTGCCATTGAAGTCCAGCAACCTTAGTTTGCAATTCCTTAGCTTGAGATCTTGTAAATGGCCTTCTTGGAGCTTCCAAAACTCTATCCTTATCTGTGATGCTATCAATATATAAACGGAAGGTCCTATTACTATAATCGTATTAGTCAAATGGACATATGTGGTTGTCGTAGGCCGGTGCGTCCTACTAGAATCGTATTACATTACTCCCAATCTGTTATGACTACAATCGTATTAGTCAAATGGACTGATGTGGTTGTCGTAGGCCGATGCGTCCTACTACAATTGTATTACATTACTCCCAATCTATTATGAGTACAATCGTATTAGTCAAATGGACTGATGTGGTTGTCATAGGCCGATGCGTCCTACTACAATCGTATTACATTACTCCCAATCTATTATGAGTACAATCGTATTAGTCAAATGTACTTATGTGGTTGTCGTTGGCCGATGCGTCCTAGTATGAACGTATGACATTACTCCCAATACGATATATAAACGGATGTTCCTATGACTATAATCGTATAACATTACTCCCAATCTGTTATGACTACAATCGAATTAGTCAAATGAACTTATGTGATTGTCGTAAGCCGATGCATCCTAGTATATGAATGAAATAATTTTCATTCACGGTCAATTACTAACTAACAACCACGATATATAAACGGAATGTCCCATTACTACAATAGTATTAGTCAAATGGACTTATGTGGTTGTTGTATGCCGATGCGTCCTACTACAATGGTATTATATTACTCCCAATCTGTTATGACTACAATCGTAATAGTCAAATGGACTTATGTGATTGTCGTAGGCCGATGTGTCCTACTATATGAATGAAATCATACTCATTCACGGTCAATTACTAACTAACAACCACGATATATAAACGGAAGGTCCTATTACTACAACCGTATTAGTCAAATGGACTTATGTGGTTGTCGTAGGCCGATGCGTCCTACTACAATCGTATTACATTACTCCCAATCTGTTATGACTACAATCGTATTTTTGAAATGGACTTATGTGGTTGTCGTTGGCCGATGCGTCCTAGTTTGAACGTATGACATTACTCCCAACACGATATATAAACGGAAGTTCCTATCACTACAATCGTATTAGTCAAATGGACTTATGTGGTTGTCGTAGGCCGATGCGTCCAAGTATATGAATGAAATCATATTCATAGACGGTCAATTACTAAATAACAACCACGATATATAAACGGAAGTTCCTATGACTACAATCGTATAAGTCCAATGGACTTATGTGGTAGTCGTAGGCCGATCCGTCCTAGTATATGAATGAAATAATATTCATTCACGGTCATTTACTGACTAACAACCACGATATATAAATGGAAGGTCCTATTACTATAATCGTATTAGTCAAATGGACTTATGTGGTTGTCGTAGGCCGATGCGTCCTACTACAATCGTATTACATTACTCCCAATCTGTTATGACTACAATCGAATTAGTCAAATGGACTTATGTGGTTGTCGTAGGCCGATGCGTTAGGGTATATGAATGAAATAATATTCATTCACGGTCAATTACTAACTAACAACCACGATATATAAACGGAAGGTCCCACTACTAGAATAGTATTAGTCAAATGGACTTATGTGGTTGTCGTAGGCCGATGCGTCCCACTATAATCGTACTACATTACTCCCAATCTGTTATGACTACAATCTTATTAGTGAAATGGACTTATGTGGTTGTCGTAGGCCGATGCGTCCTACTACAATCATATTACATTACTCCCAATCTGTTATGACTACAATCGTATTAGTCAAATGGACTTATGTGGTTGTCGTAGGCCGATGGGTCCTATTACAATCGTATTACATTACTCCCAATCTGTTATGACTACAATCGTATTAGTCAATGGACTTATGTGGTTGTCGTAGGCCGATGCGTCCTACTACAATCGTATTACATTACTCCCAATCTATTATGACTACAATCGTATTAGTCAAATGTACTTATGTGGTTGTCGTTGGCCGATGCGTCCTAGTATGAACGTATGACATTACTCCCAATACGATATATAAACGGATGTTCCTATGACTATAATCGTATTACATTTCTCCCAATCTGTTATGACTACAATCGAATTAGTCAAATGGACTTATTTGGGTGTCGTAGGCCGATGCGTCCTAGTATATGAATGAAATAATATTCATTCACGGTCAATTACTAACTAACAACCACGATATATAAACGGAAGGTCCCATTACTACAATAGTATTAGTCAAATGGACTTATGTGGTTGTTGTAGGCCGATGCGTCCTACTACAATGGTATTACATTACTCCCAATCTGTTATGACTACAATCGTATTAGTGAAATAGACTTATGTGGTAGTCGTAGGCCGATGCGTCCTACTACAATCATATTACATTACTCCCAATCTGTTATGACTACAATCGTATTAGTCAAATGGACTTATGTGGTTGTCGTAGGCCGATGCGTCTTACTACAATCGTATTACATTACTCCCAATCTGTTATGACTACAATCGTATTAGTCAAATGGATTTATGTGGTTGTCGTAGCCCGATGCGTCCTACTACAATCATATTACATTACTCCTAATCTGTTATGACTACAATCGTATTAGTCAAATGGACTTATGTGGTCGTCGTAGGCCGATGCGTCTTACTATAATCGTATTACATTACTCCCAATCTGTTATGACTACAATCGAATTAGTCAAATGGACTTATGTGGTTGTCGTAGGCCGATGCGTCCTAGTATATGAATGAAATAATATTCATTCACGGTCAATTACTAACTAACAACCACGATATATAAACGGAAGGTCCCATTACTACAATAGTATTAGTCAAATGGACTTATGTGGTTGTTGTAGGCCGATGCGTCCTACTACAATGTTATTACATTACTCCCAATCTGTTATGACTACAATCGTATTAGTGAAATGGACTTATGTGGTTGTCGTAGGCCGATGCGTCCTACTACAATCATATTACATTACTCCCAATCTGTTATGACTACAATCGTATTAGTCAAATGGACTTATGTGGTTGTCGTAGGCCGATGCGTCTTACTACAATCGTATTACATTACTCCCAATCTGTTATGACTACAATCGTATTAGTCAAATGGATTTATGTGGTTGTCGTAGGCCGATGCGTCCTTGTATATGAATGAAATCATATTCATTTACGCTCAATTAATAAATAACAACCTCGATATATAAAGGGAAGGTCCTATTATTACAATCGTATTAGTCAAATGGACTTATATGGTTGTCGTAGGTCGATGCGTCCTACTACAATCGTATTACATTACTCCCAATCTGTTATGACTACAATCGTATTAGTCAAATGAACTTATGTGGTTGTCATAGGCCGATGCGTCGTACTACAATCGTATTACATTACTACCAATCTGTTATGACTACAATCGTATTAGTCAAATGGATTTATGTGGTTGTCGTAGTCCGATGGGTCCTAGTATGAACGTATGACATTACTCCCAATACGATATATAAACGGAAGTTCCTATGACTACAATCGTATTGCATTACTCCCAATATGTTATGACTACAATCGTATTAGTCAAATGGACTTATGTGGTTGTCGTAGGCCGATGCGTCCTAGTATGAACGTATGACATTACTCCTAATACGATATATAAACGGAAATTTCTATGACTACAATCGTATTAGTCAAATGGACTTATATGGTTGTCGTAGTCCGATGTCGTCCTAGTATATGAATGAAATCATAATCATAGACGGTCAATTACTAAATAACAACCACGATATATAAACGAAAGTTCCTATGACTAGAATCGTATTAGTCCAATGGACTTATTTGGTTGTCGTAGGCCTATGCGTCCTAGTATATGTATGAAATAATATTTATTCACGATCAATTACTAACTACAATCGTATTAGTCCAATGGACTAATGTGGTTGTCGTAGGCCGATGGGTCCTATTACAATCGTATTACATTACTCCCAATCTGTTATGACTACAATCGTATTAGTCAATGGACTTATGTGTTGTCGTAGGCCGATGCGTCCTACTACAATCGTATTAAATTACTCCCAATCTATTATGTCTACAATCGTATTAGTCAAATGTACTTATGAGGTTGTCGTTGGCCGATGCGTCCTAGTATGAACGTATGACATTACTCCCAATACGATATATAAACGGATGTTCCTATGACTATAATCGTATAACATTACTCCCAATCTGTTATGACTACAATCGAATTAGTCAAATGAACTTATGTGGTTGTCGTAGGCCGATGCATCCTAGTATATGAATGAAATAATATTCATTCACGGTCAATTACTAACTAACAACCACGATATATAAACGGAAGGTCCCATTATTACAATAGTATTAGTCAAATGGACTTATGTGGTTGTTGTAGGCCGATGCGTCCTACTACAATGGTATTACATTACTCCCAATCTGTTATGACTACAATCGTAATAGTCAAATGGACTTATGTGATTGTCGTAGGCCGATGTGTCCTACTATATGAATGAAATCATACTCATTCACGGTCAATTACTAACTAACAACCACGATATATAAACAGAAGGTCCTATTACTACAACCGTATTAGTCAAATGGACTTATGTGGTTGTCGTAGGCCGATGCGTCCTACTACAATCGTATTACATTACTCCCAATCTGTTATGACTACAATCGTATTTTTGAAATGGACTTATGTGGTTGTCATTGGCCGATGCGTCCTAGTTTGAACGTATGACATTACTCCCAATACGATATATAAATGGAAGTTCCTATCACTACAATCGTATTAGTCAAATGGACTTATGTGGTTGTCGTAGGCCGATGCGTCCTAGTATATGAATGAAATGATATTCATAGACGGTCAATTACTAAATAACAACCACGATATATAAACGGAAGTTCCTATGACTACAATCGTATAAGTCCAATGGACTTATGTGGTAGTCGTAGGCCGATCCGTCCTAGTATATGAATGAAATAATATTCATTCACGGTCATTTACTGACTAACAACCACGATATATAAATGGAAGGTCCTATTACTATAATCGTATTAGTCAAATGGACTTATGTGGTTGTCGTAGGCCGATGCGTCCTACTACAATTGTATTACATTACTCCCAATCTGTTATGACTACAATCGAATTAGTCAAATGGACTTATGTGGTTGTCGTAGGCCGATGCGTCCTAGTATATGAATGAAATAATATTCATTCACGGTCAATTACTAACTAACAACCACGATATATAATCGGAAGGTCCCATTACTACAATAGTTTTAGTCAAATGGACTTATGTGGTTGTCGTAGGCCGATGCGTCCTACTATAATCGTACTACATTACTCCCAATCTGTTATGACTACAATCGTATTAGTGAAATGGACTTATGTGGTTGTCGTAGGCCGATGCGTCCTACTACAATCATATTACATTACTCCCAATCTGTTATGACTACAATCGTATTAGTCAAATGGACTTATGTGGTTGTCGTAGTCCGACGCGTCCTACTACAATGGTATTACATTACGCCCAATCTGTTATGACTACAATCGTGTTAGTCCAATGGACTTATGTGGTTGTTGTAGGCCGATGGGTCTTATTACAATCGTATTACATTACTCCCAATCTGTTATGACTACAATCGTATTAGTCAATGGACTTATGTGGTTGTCGTATGCCGATGCGTCCTACTACAATCGTATTACATTACTCCCAATCTATTATGACTACAATCGTATTAGTCAAATGTACTTATGTGATTGTCGTTGGCCGATGCGTCCTAGTATGAACGTATGACATTACTCCCAATACGATATATAAACGGATGTTCCTATGACTATAATCGTATTACATTACTCCCAATCTGTTATGACTACAATCGAATTAGTCAAATGGACTTATTTGGTTGTCGTAGGCCGATGCGTCCAAGTATATGAATGAATAATATTCAAGGTCCCATTACTACAATAGTATTAGTCAAATGGACTTATGTGGTTGTTGTAGGCCGATGCGTCCTACTACAATGGTATTACATTACTCCCAATCTGTTATGACTACAATCGTAATAGTCAAATGGACTTATGTGATTGTCGTAGGCCGATGTGTCCTACTAGATGAATGAAATCATAATCATTCACGGTCAATTACTAACTAACAACCACGATATATAAACGGAAGGTCCTATTACTACAACCGTATTAGTCAAATGGACTTATGTGGTTGTCGTAGGTTGATGCGTCCCACTACAATCGTATTACATTACTCCCAATCTGTTATGACTACAATCGTATTAGTGATATGGACTTATGTGGTTGTCGTAGGCCGATGCGTCCTAGTATGAACGTATGACATTACTCCCAATACGATATATAAACGGAAGTTCCTATCACTACAATCGTATTAGTCAAATGGACTTATGTGGTTGTCGTAGGCCGATGCGTCCTAGTATATGAATGAAATCATATTCATAGACGGCCAATTACTAAATAACAGCCACGATATATAAACGGAAGTTCCTCTGACTACAATCGTATAAGTCCAATGGACTTATGTGGTAGTCGTAGGTCGATCTGTCCTAGTATATGAATGAAATAATATTCATTCACGGTCATTTACTGACTGACAACCACGATATATAAATGGAAGGTCCTATTACTATAATCGTATTAGTCAAATGGACTTATGTGGTTGTCGTGGGCCGATGCGTCCTACTACAATCGTATTACATTACTCCCAATCTGTTATGACTACAATCGTAATAGTCAAATGGACTTAAGTGATTGTCGTAGGCCGATGCGTCCTACTATATGAATGAAATCATATTCATTCACGGTCAATTACTAACTTACAACCACGATATATAAACGGAAGGTCCTATTACTACAACCGTATTAGTCAAATGGACGTATGTGGTTGTCGTAGGCCGATGTGTCCTACTACAATCATATTACATTACTCCCAATCTGTTATGACTACAATCGTATTTTTGAAATGGACTTATGTGGTTGTCGTTGGCCGAAGCGTCCTAGTTTGAACGTATGACATTACTCCCAATACGATATATAAACGGAAGTTCCTATGACTACAATCGTATTAGTCAAATGGACTTATGTGGTTGTCGTAGGCTGATGCGTCCTAGTATGAACGTATGACATTACTCCTAATACGATATATAAACGGAAGTTCCTATGACTACAACCGTATTAGTCAAATGGAATTATATGGTTGTCGTAGTCCGATGTCGTCCTAGTATTTGAATGAAATCATATTCATAGACGGTTAATTACTAAATAACAACCACGATATATAAACGAAAGTTTCTGTGACTATAATCGTATTAGTCCAATGGACTTATGTGGTTGTCGTTGGCCGATGCTTCCTAGTATATGTATGAAATAATATTCATTCACGGTCAATTACTAACTACAATCGTATTAGTCCAATGGACTTATGTGTTTGTCGTAGGCCGATGGGTCCTACTACAATCGTATTACATTACTCCGAATCTGTTATGACTACAATCATATTAGTCAATGGACTTATGTGGTTGTCGTAGGCCGATTCGTCCTAGTATATGAATGAAATAATATTCATTCACGGTCAATTACTAACTAACAACCACGATATATAAACGGAAGGTCCTATTACTATAATCGTATTAGTCAAATGGACATATGTGGTTGTCGTAGGCCGGTGCGTCCTACTAGAATCGTATTACATTACTCCCAATCTGTTATGACTACAATCGTATTAGTCAAATGGACTGATGTGGTTGTCGTAGGCCGATGCGTCCTACTACAATCGTATTACATTACTCCCAATCTATTATGACTACAATCGAATTAGTCAAATGAACTTATGTGGTTGTGGTAGGCCGATGCATCCTAGTGATAGCATCCTAGGCAGCTCAATTCTATTCAAGTACAAGGATGAAGCGTTGCAATCTCAAAGAGGACCTTTAACAAGATGTCGAGATAAAGAATTTCTAAACACAATCATTGGACTTCAAGTGCACATAAAGAAGCCTTTAATTGTCGAGAAAGAGCTCCAGCCCAGAGGGTTGAAGTTTTACAATTATTTGGTAGCTCAAATTGAAGTCCAAGAGGACGAAGATTTGGTCACCCAAATCAGCCCTTTTAAGTACACCAAAATGGCTAAAAATGAGCTTAAAAGAAGTCCAAAAGGAGGTACTACAAAAGGAGCCCAATTGGAGTCCAAACAAATGGCCCAAACTAGTTGATTTAAGACCCAAATCTGCCCCAAAGGGTCTTGGCCGCCCCTCACCTAACCAAAGACTTTTCTTAGACTTTAGCAACCACCTACCTTATTGTAATAATTTATGTTTACTATTACAACCACCCCACCTAGTTTTTTAATGTTATTTTTATGCCTTTGTACTCCTATAAATAGGATGTTCTTCTCATTCATAAGACAGATTATTATTGATTGAGTATATCATATTTTGAGAGTTCTTTTGAACCTTTGTTCTTGTGCTTTGAGATTTATCTTTCAACCTTTACTAGTTCATAGTTCAAGGTAGTAAGATTACTTCTCTTTTGTGATATCTTTGATTCCTTTGTGGTATTCTTAGAAGGCGATTAATACTAGTATTAATTATTGTCTCAAGTTACTCGTAAAGTGGTCAAGATCCGAATCTATTGTTTTGATTTGCTTTTTAAGTAAAGGCGTTTGATTTCTTTCATAAATCAAGACGTTGTTACTTTGATCTTGTCAAGGCTATAGAACTTGCGTTCTTGAAAGTTCTCGGAATCCTTTCCTTGAATCTTTCCCATATCCATTATTTTCGTCTCTTTAATTCTAGTTGTTCAATTCCTGTTGTTATTGCTTCCGCATTTACTTCTCAAATTCTTACTCTAGTTTGGATTCCCGACCTAGTTGTTATCAAGTGGTACCAGAGCGGTTCTATCAAGATTTCGTTCTTGATAATTCTTGGGATATTTTGAAAAAAAAAAAAAAAAAAACAAAACAAAAAAAAAACGAAATCCAATTTAAAACAAGAAGAAATACAATTGCTTGCTCTCCATGATATATCTTTTGTATCTAAGTGTTTCCAAAAATTAACAAAGGAAACAAGAAGAGGGGATCCTTGATTTTCTTACTCTTTGTATTCTACATATTTATATTCTTTCCTTTTCATTCGTGTCTTGTTTCAACCGAGCCTAAATGTTCTAGGATTTGGTTCTTTCTTCTTTAATTGTTCCAAAAACAAAAGAAAAATCTGAGTTTTACTTCTGAGAACTACATACAAGTTAGGTTTAACTATAAATCTATAAAGTACTTTGTTCAAAGGTTATTCCGAGAGAAAAAAAAAGAATCTAATTTGTGTGATACAATTTTTAAAGATGTCATATACAGGTAGTGATAATGAACGAATGGTTCTCCAAGAAGCTGAAATCAAAGCAAGGAATGATTTTACTTTGCAAGCCATGCATCAACAACTTGAAAAGTCGAACTTACAGTATATCGAATGGAAGGAAGACAATGGTAAAGTTATTTTTCAAACAAGAGCTAAAGTGATGTGTGATGTCTTAAGTTATACCCTTAGAATAGACAAAGCTTTTGGCTATAACTTAATTAGCACTTATATGGTTGAGAAGTTGAACTTGTCTTGTGTTGAACATTTTGAACCCTACATGTTGAAAGGAGTAAAGGTGGATAAAAGAGTGTTATTGCCATTCTCTATTGGAAGGTATGAGGATGTGATTTGGTGTGATGTCATTCCCATGAATAAATTTCATATTTTGTTGGGAAGGCCATGGTATATCTATAGAAATGCTTCATATAGTATCCAAAAGAATAGATACTCTTTTGAGTTTAATGGGAAGAAATGCATTCTTGGTCCTTTGACTCCCTCACAAATTTGTAAAGATGAAAAGATTGTTAAAGAGAATATGGAAAAATACGAGAGAGAAAAGAATGAGAGTCGTAAGGGAGTGCATGTTGACATTCCAAGAGAGGAAAAAGGAGAGGTTGTCTTGAGTGAAAAGAGTGGGATGTCTAGTGAAAAAAAGTGTGATCTTGAGAAGAAAGAAAAGAGAGAAGGCAATGAGATAAACATAGTCTATGAGGTAGAGAGAGAAAAATATGAGGGAGAAGGAAAAGAACTCTTTAGTGAGAGAAAAGAGGCTAAGGGTGAGGAAAACATTAGTCTTGTGATAAAAGCCGAAGAAAGTAGCAAGAAAAAAGTTTCTTTACTTCCTAACCCATTAACTCTTTCCTGTTTTAGTTCTTTTGATTTTGTGCAGCCACGTGTTGAAATACCTTTTGAAAGGGGTAGTGAGGTGCAAGATATGGTGGCAAAAGATCAAATTGGATTACAACATGAATTCGGCAATATCAATTCTTGTTGGATCGTGGAAGGATCGAATTCGAGGACGAATTCTTTTCAAGAAGAGGGGAATGATAGCATCCTAGGCAGCTCAATTCTATTCAAGTACAAGGATGAAGCGTTGCAATCTCAAAGAGGACCTTTAACAAGATGTCGAGATAAAGAATTTCTAAACACAATCATTGGACTTCGAGTGCACATAAAGAAGCCTTTAATTGTCGAGAAAGAGCTCCAGCCCAGAGGGTTGAAGTTTTACAATTATTTGGTAGCTCAAATTGAAGTCCAAGAGGACGAAGATTTGGTCACCCAAATCAGCCCTTGGAGTACACCAAAATGGCTAAAAATGAGCTTAAAAGAAGTCCAAAAGGAGGTACTACAAAAGGAGCCCAATTGGAGTCCAAACAAATGGCCCAAACTAGTTGATTTAAGACCCAAATCTGCCCCAAAGGGTCTTGGCCGCCCCTCACCTAACCAAAGACTTTTCTTAGACTTTAGCAACCACCTACCTTATTGTAATAATTTATGTTTACTATTACAACCACCCCACCTAGTTTTTTAATGTTATTTTTATGCCTTTGTACTCCTATAAATAGGATGTTCTTCTCATTCATAAGACAGATTATTATTGATTGAGTATATCATATTTTGAGAGTTCTTTTGAACCTTTGTTCTTGTGCTTTGAGATTTATCTTTCAACCTTTACTAGTTCATAGTTCAAGGTAGTAAGATTACTTCTCTTTTGTGATATCTTTGATTCCTTTGTGGTATTCTTAGAAGGCGATTAATACTAGTATTAATTATTGTCTCAAGTTACTCGTAAAGTGGTCAAGATCCGAATCTATTGTTTTGATTTGCTTTTTAAGTAAAGGCGTTTGATTTCTTTCATAAATCAAGACGTTGTTACTTTGATCTTGTCAAGGCTATAGAACTTGCGTTCTTGAAAGTTCTCGGAATCCTTTCCTTGAATCTTTCCCATATCCATTATTTTCGTCTCTTTAATTCTAGTTGTTCAATTCCTGTTGTTATTGCTTCCGCATTTACTTCTCAAATTCTTACTCTAGTTTGGATTCCCGACCTAGTTGTTATCAAGTGGTACCAGAGCGGTTCTATCAAGATTTCGTTCTTGATAATTCTTGGGATATTTTGAAAAAAAAAAAAAAAACAGAAAAAAACAAAAAAAAACGAAATCCAATTTAAAACAAGAAGAAATACAATTGCTTGCTCTCCATGATATATCTTTTGTATCTAAGTGTTTCCAAAAATTAACAAAGGAAACAAGAAGAGGGGATCCTTGATTTTCTTACCCTTTGTATTCTACATATTTATATTCTTTCCTTTTCGTTCGTGTCTTGTTTCAACCGAGCCTAAATGTTCTAGGATTTGGTTCTTTCTTCTTTAATTGTTCCAAAAACAAAAGAAAAATCTGAGTTTTACTTCTGAGAACTACATACAAGTTAGGTTTAACTATAAATCTATAAAGTACTTTGTTCAAAGGTTATTCCGAGAGAAAAAAAAAGAATCTAATTTGTGTGATACAATTTTTAAAGATGTCATATACAGGTAGTGATAATGAACGAATGGTTCTCCAAGAAGCTGAAATCAAAGCAAGGAATGATTTTACTTTGCAAGCCATGCATCAACAACTTGAAAAGTCGAACTTACAGTATATCGAATGGAAGGAAGACAATGGTAAAGTTATTTTTCAAACAAGAGCTAAAGTGATGTGTGATGTCTTAAGTTATACCCTTAGAATAGACAAAGCTTTTGGCTATAACTTAATTAGCACTTATATGGTTGAGAAGTTGAACTTGTCTTGTGTTGAACATTTTGAACCCTACATGTTGAAAGGAGTAAAGGTGGATAAAAGAGTGTTATTGCCATTCTCTATTGGAAGGTATGAGGATGTGATTTGGTGTGATGTCATTCCCATGAATAAATTTCATATTTTGTTGGGAAGGCCATGGTATATCTATAGAAATGCTTCATATAGTATCCAAAAGAATAGATACTCTTTTGAGTTTAATGGGAAGAAATGCATTCTTGGTCCTTTGACTCCCTCACAAATTTGTAAAGATGAAAAGATTGTTAAAGAGAATATGGAAAAATACGAGAGAGAAAAGAATGAGAGTCGTAAGGGAGTGCATGTTGACATTCCAAGAGAGGAAAAAGGAGAGGTTGTCTTGAGTGAAAAGAGTGGGATGTCTAGTGAAAAAAAGTGTGATCTTGAGAAGAAAGAAAAGAGAGAAGGCAATGAGATAAACATAGTCTATGAGGTAGAGAGAGAAAAATATGAGGGAGAAGGAAAAGAACTCTTTAGTGAGAGAAAAGAGGCTAAGGGTGAGGAAAACATTAGTCTTGTGATAAAAGCCGAAGAAAGTAGCAAGAAAAAAGTTTCTTTACTTCCTAACCCATTAACTCTTTCCTGTTTTAGTTCTTTTGATTTTGTGCAGCCACGTGTTGAAATACCTTTTGAAAGGGGTAGTGAGGTGCAAGATATGGTGGCAAAAGATCAAATTGGAATACAACATGAATTCGGCAATATCAATTCTTGTTGGATCGTGGAAGGATCGAATTCGAGGACGAATTCTTTTCAAGAAGAGGGGAATGATAGCATCCTAGGCAGCTCAATTCTATTCAAGTACAAGGATGAAGCGTTGCAATCTCAAAGAGGACCTTTAACAAGATGTCGAGATAAAGAATTTCTAAACACAATCATTGGACTTCGAGTGCACATAAAGAAGCCTTTAATTGTCGAGAAAGAGCTCCAGCCCAGAGGGTTGAAGTTTTACAATTATTTGGTAGCTCAAATTGAAGTCCAAGAGGACGAAGATTTGGTCACCCAAATCAGCCCTTTTAAGTACACCAAAATGGCTAAAAATGAGCTTAAAAGAAGTCCAAAAGGAGGTACTACAAAAGGAGCCCAATTGGAGTCCAAACAAATGGCCCAAACTAGTTGATTTAAGACCCAAATCTGCCCCAAAGGGTCTTGGCCGCCCCTCACCTAACCAAAGACTTTTCTTAGACTTTAGCAACCACCTACCTTATTGTAATAATTTATGTTTACTATTACAACCACCCCACCTAGTTTTTTAATGTTATTTTTATGCCTTTGTACTCCTATAAATAGGATGTTCTTCTCATTCATAAGACAGATTATTATTGATTGAGTATATCATATTTTGAGAGTTCTTTTGAACCTTTGTTCTTGTGCTTTGAGATTTATCTTTCAACCTTTACTAGTTCATAGTTCAAGGTAGTAAGATTACTTCTCTTTTGTGATATCTTTGATTCCTTTGTGGTATTCTTAGAAGGCGATTAATACTAGTATTAATTATTGTCTCAAGTTACTCGTAAAGTGGTCAAGATCCGAATCTATTGTTTTGATTTGCTTTTTAAGTAAAGGCGTTTGATTTCTTTCATAAATCAAGACGTTGTTACTTTGATCTTGTCAAGGCTATAGAACTTGCGTTCTTGAAAGTTCTCGGAATCCTTTCCTTGAATCTTTCCCATATCCATTATTTTCGTCTCTTTAATTCTAGTTGTTCAATTCCTGTTGTTATTGCTTCCGCATTTACTTCTCAAATTCTTACTCTAGTTTGGATTCCCGACCTAGTTGTTATCAAGTGGTACCAGAGCGGTTCTATCAAGATTTCGTTCTTGATAATTCTTGGGATATTTTGAAAAAATAACAAGAAAAAAAAAACAAAAAAAAAACGAAATCCAATTTAAAACAAGAAGAAATACAATTGCTTGCTCTCCATGATATATCTTTTGTATCTAAGTGTTTCCAAAAATTAACAAAGGAAACAAGAAGAGGGGATCCTTGATTTTCTTACTCTTTGTATTCTACATATTTATATTCTTTCCTTTTCGTTCGTGTCTTGTTTCAACCGAGCCTAAATGTTCTAGGATTTGGTTCTTTCTTCTTTAATTGTTCCAAAAACAAAAGAAAAATCTGAGTTTTACTTCTGAGAACTACATACAAGTTAGGTTTAACTATAAATCTATAAAGTACTTTGTTCAAAGGTTATTTCGAGAGAAAAAAAAAGAATCTAATTTGTGTGATACAATTTTTAAAGATGTCACATACAGGTAGTGATAATGAACGAATGGTTCTCCAAGAAGCTGAAATCAAAGCAAGGAATGATTTTACTTTGCAAGCCATGCATCAACAACTTGAAAAGTCGAACTTACAGTATATCGAATGGAAGGAAGACAATGGTAAAGTTATTTTTCAAACAAGAGCTAAAGTGATGTGTGATGTCTTAAGTTATACCCTTAGAATAGACAAAGCTTTTGGCTATAACTTAATTAGCACTTATATGGTTGAGAAGTTGAACTTGTCTTGTGTTGAACATTTTGAACCCTACATGTTGAAAGGAGTAAAGGTGGATAAAAGAGTGTTATTGCCATTCTCTATTGGAAGGTATGAGGATGTGATTTGGTGTGATGTCATTCCCATGAATAAATTTCATATTTTGTTGGGAAGGCCATGGTATATCTATAGAAATGCTTCATATAGTATCCAAAAGAATAGATACTCTTTTGAGTTTAATGGGAAGAAATGCATTCTTGGTCCTTTGACTCCCTCACAAATTTGTAAAGATGAAAAGATTGTTAAAGAGAATATGGAAAAATACGAGAGAGAAAAGAATGAGAGTCGTAAGGGAGTGCATGTTGACATTCCAAGAGAGGAAAAAGGAGAGGTTGTCTTGAGTGAAAAGAGTGGGATGTCTAGTGAAAAAAAGTGTGATCTTGAGAAGAAAGAAAAGAGAGAAGGCAATGAGATAAACATAGTCTATGAGGTAGAGAGAGAAAAATATGAGGGAGAAGGAAAAGAACTCTTTAGTGAGAGAAAAGAGGCTAAGGGTGAGGAAAACATTAGTCTTGTGATAAAAGCCGAAGAAAGTAGCAAGAAAAAAGTTTCTTTACTTCCTAACCCATTAACTCTTTCCTGTTTTAGTTCTTTTGATTTTGTGCAGCCACGTGTTGAAATACCTTTTGAAAGGGGTAGTGAGGTGCAAGATATGGTGGCAAAAGATCAAATTGGATTACAACATGAATTCGGCAATATCAATTCTTGTTGGATCGTGGAAGGATCGAATTCGAGGACGAATTCTTTTCAAGAAGAGGGGAATGATAGCATCCTAGGCAGCTCAATTCTATTCAAGTACAAGGATGAAGCGTTGCAATCTCAAAGAGGACCTTTAACAAGATGTCGAGATAAAGAATTTCTAAACACAATCATTGGACTTCGAGTGCACATAAAGAAGCCTTTAATTGTCGAGAAAGAGCTCCAGCCCAAAGGGTTGAAGTTTTACAATTATTTGGTAGCTCAAATTGAAGTCCAAGAGGACGAAGATTTGGTCACCCAAATCAGCCCTTGGAGTACACCAAAATGGCTAAAAATGAGCTTAAAAGAAGTCCAAAAGGAGGTACTACAAAAGGAGCCCAATTGGAGTCCAAACAAATGGCCCAAACTAGTTGATTTAAGACCCAAATCTGCCCCAAAGGGTCTTGGCCGCCCCTCACCTAACCAAAGACTTTTCTTAGACTTTAGCAACCACCTACCTTATTGTAATAATTTATGTTTACTATTACAACCACCCCACCTAGTTTTTTAATGTTATTTTTATGCCTTTGTACTCCTATAAATAGGATGTTCTTCTCATTCATAAGACAGATTATTATTGATTGAGTATATCATATTTTGAGAGTTCTTTTGAACCTTTGTTCTTGTGCTTTGAGATTTATCTTTCAACCTTTACTTGTTCATAGTTCAAGGTAGTAAGATTACTTCTCTTTTGTGATATCTTTGATTCCTTTGTGGTATTCTTAGAAGGCGATTAATACTAGTATTAATTGTTGTCTCAAGTTACTCGTAAAGTGGTCAAGATCCGAATCTATTGTTTTGATTTGCTTTTTAAGTAAAGGCGTTTGATTTCTTTCATAAATCAAGACGTTGTTACTTTGATCTTGTCAAGGCTATAGAACTTGCGTTCTTGAAAGTTCTCGGAATCCTTTCCTTGAATCTTTCCCATATCCATTATTTTCGTCTCTTTAATTCTAGTTGTTCAATTCCTGTTGTTATTGCTTCCGCATTTACTTCTCAAATTCTTACTCTAGTTTGGATTCCCGACCTAGTTGTTATCACCTAGTATATGAATGAAATAATATTCATTCACGGTCAATTACTAACTAACAACCACGATATATAAACGGAAGGTCCCATTACTACAATAGTATTAGTCAAATTGACTTATGTGGTTGTTGTAGGCCGATGCGTCCTACTACAATGGTATTACATTACTCCCAATCTGTTATGACTACAATCGTAATAGTCAAATGGACTTATGTGATTGTCGTAGGCCGATGTGTCCTACTATATGAATGAAATCATACTCATTCACGGTCAATTACTAACTAACAACCTCGATATATAAACGGAAGGTCCTATTACTACAACCGTATTAGTCAAATGGACTTATGTGGTTGTCGTAGGCCGATGCGTCCTATTACAATCGTATTACATTACTCCCAATCTGTTATGACTACAATCGTATTTTTGAAATGGACATATGTGGTTGTCGTTGGCCGATGCGTCCTAGTTTGAACGTATGACGTTACTCCCAATACGATATATAAACGGAAGTTCCTATCACTACAATCGTATTAGTCAAATGGACTTATGTGGTTGTCGTAGGCCGATGCGTCCTAGTATATGAATGAAATCATATTCATAGACGGTCAATTACTAAATAACAACCACGATATATAAACGGAAATTCCTATGACTACAATCGTATAAGTCCAATGGACTTATGTGGTAGTCGTAGGCCGATCCGTCCTAGTATATTCATTCACGGTCATTTACTGACTAACAACCACGATATATAAATGGAAGGTCCTATTACTATAATCGTATTAGTCAAATGGACTTATGTGGTTGTCGTAGGCCGATGCGTCCTACTACAATCGTATTACATTACTCCCAATCTGTTATGACTACAATCGTAATAGTCAAATGGACTTATGTGATTGTCGTAGGCCGATGCGTCCTACTATATGAATGGAATCATATTCATTCACGGTCAATTACTAACTAACAACCACGATATATAAACGGAAGGTCCTATTACTACAACCGTATTAGTCAAATGGACATATGTGGTTGTCGTAGGCCGATGCATCCTACTACAATCGTATTACATTACTCCCAATCTGTTATGACTACAATCGTATTAGTCAAATGGACTTATGTGGTTGTCGTAGGCTGATGCGTCCTAGTATGAACGTATGACATTACTCCTAATACGATATATAATCGGAAGTTCCTATCACTACAATCGTATTAGTCAAATGGACTTATGTGGTTGTCGTAGGCCGATGCGTCTTACTACAATCGTATTACATTACTCCCAATCTGTTATGACTGCAATCGTATTAGTCAAATGGATTTATGTGGTTGTCGTAGGCCGATGCGTCCTAGTATATGAATGAAATAATATTCATTCACGCTCAATTAATAAATAACAACCTTGATATATAAACGGAAGGTCCTATTACTACAATCGTATTAGTCAAATGGACTTATATGGTTGTCGTAGGCCGATGCGTCCTACTACAATCGTATTACATTACTCCCAATCTGTTATGACTACAATCGTATTAGTCAAATGGTCTTATGTGGTTGTCATTGGCCGATGCGTCGTACTACAATCGTATTACATTACTCCCTATCTGTTATGACTACAATCGTATTAGTCAAATGGACTTATGTGGTTGTCGTAGGCCGATGCGTCCTAGTATGAACGTATGATTACTACCAATACGATATATAAACGGAAGTTCCTATGACTACAATCGTATTGCATTACTCCCAATATATTATGACTACAATCGTATTAGTCAAATGGACTTATGTTGATAACAACTAGGTCGGGAATCCAAACTAGAGTAAGAATTTGAGAAGTTTCAAGAATATGGGAAAGATTCAAGGAAAGAATTCGAGAACTTTCAAGAACGCAAGTTCTATAGCCTTGACAAGATCAAAGTAACAACGTCTTGATTTATGAAAGAAATCAAACGCCTTTACTTAAAAGCAAATCAAAACAATAGATTCGGATCTTGACCACTTTACGAGTAACTTGAGACAACAATTAATACTAGTATTAATCGCCTTCTATGAATACCACAAAGGAATCTAAGATATCACAAAAGATAAGTAATCTTACTACCTTGAACTATGAACTAGTAAAGGTTGAAAGATAAATCTCAAAGCACAAGTAACAAAGGTTCAAAAGAACTCTCAAAGTATGATATACTCAATCAATAATAATGTGTCTTATGAAGGGGAAGAACACCCTATTTATAGGAGTACAAAGGCATAAAAATAACATTAAAAACTGGATAGGGTGGTTGTAGTGGAAAACACAATTATTACAATGAGGTAGGTGGTTGCTAAAGTCTAAGAAAAGTCTTTGGTAGGTGAGGGGCGGCCAAGACCCTTTGGGGCAGATTTGGGCCTTTAAACAACTAGTTTTGGGCCATTTGTTTGGACTCCAATTGGGGTGCTCTTGTAACACCTCTTTCTGGAACTCATTTAAGCTCATTTTGAGCCCATTTGGTGACTCCATGGGCAGATTTGGGTAACCAAATCTTCCTCCTCTTGGACTTCAATTTGAGCAACCAAATAGTTGTAAAACTTCGACAACTCTTCTCCTTTGGGCATGAGCTCTTCCTCCATAGTTAGAAGCTTCTTTATTTGCCATTGAAGTCCAGCAACCTTAGTTTGCAATTCCTTAGCTTGAGATCTTGTAAATGGCCTTCTTGGAGCTTCTAAAACTCTATCCTTATCAGTGATGCTATCATTCCCCTCTTCTGGAAAAGAATTCGTCCCCGAATTCGATCCTACGTCAAACAAAGATAAGTCAGCAACATTGAATGTAGCACTTACTTGAAACTCACCAGGAAGGTCCAACTTGTAAGCATTGTTTCCAATCCTTTCAAGGACTTGAAAGGGGCCATCTCCTCTAGGATGCAACTTTGACTTCCTTTTGGAAGGAAATCTCTCCTTTCTAAAGTGAACCCAAACTAAATCTCCAGGTTTAAAAATAACTTGTTTTCGACCCTTATTCTTTCTCAAGGCGGTTTGCTCATTTTTCTTCTCAATTGCAAGCCTTGTTTGCTCATGAATTTTTTCATCATCTCAGCCTTCGTCCTACCATCAAGACTAGCAATATCATTAGTAGGTAATGGTAATAAATCAAGTGGAGTAAAGGGATTAAAGCCATAAACAACTTCAAAAGGAGACATACCTGTAGAAGAATGGATTGTTCTATTGTAAGCAAATTCAATCATAGGTAAGTGATCTTCCCATAAAGTTAATTTACCTTTCAAAACAGCCCTCAACATGTTTCCTAAGGTTCTATTAACTACTTCAGTTTGTCCATCAGTTTGTGGGTGACAAGAAGTGGAAAACAACAATTTAGTGCCTAACTTCCCCCAAAATACACGCCAGAAGTGACTCAAAAACTTTGCATCCCTATCACTAACAATAGTTCTAGGTATACCATGCACTTTCACAATCTCTTTTACAAAAAGATTAGCAACATGTGAGGCATCATTAGTCTTTAAACAAGGAATAAAACGAGTCATCTTGGAGAACCTATCTACCACAACAAATATACTATCCTTACCTTACCTTGTTCTAGACAAACCTAACACAAAATCCATAGATATATCAATCCAAGGTGAAGTAGGAACAGGTAATGGCGTGTAAAGACCATGTGGTAACACTTTAGATTTAGCTTGTTTACATTCCAAACACTGTGTGCATATTATTTCAACATCTTTTCTCATTCCAGGCCAAAAGAAATTTTCAGCAAGTATGTCTAATGTCTTTGGGACCCCAAAGTGTCCCATAAGCCCTCCACAATGTGCTTCCCTTACAAATACTTCACGTAAAGAGCAATTAGGGATACACAACTTATTTTCCTTAAAGAGAAACCCATCTTGTAGGTTAAACCTATCAAGAGGACCCAACTTACAATCTGCAAAAGTTTTGCCAAAATCAACGTCATTAGCATAAAGTTCCTTGATTTGATCAAAACCCATCAATTTAGAAGTGAGGGTAGAAACTAAGACATACCTCCTTGAAAGTGCATCAGCAACAACATTCTCTTTCCCTTGTTTGTAAGAAATTACATAAGGAAAAGTTTCAATAAATTCAACCCACTTAGCATGCCTTCTACTAAGCTTACCTTGACTTTTCAAGTATTTCAAGGATTCATGGTCAGTTTTAATGACAAACTCCCTTGGCCACAAGTAATGTTGCCATGTGGCTAAAGCCCTTACCAAAGCATAAAGCTCTTTGTCATAAGTTGAATAGTTCAATGTGGCTCCATTCAACTTCTCACTAAAGTAGGCAATAGGTTTAGAATCTTGCATCAAAACAGCACCTATTCCCTTGCCAGAATCATCACATTCAATTTCAAAAGATTTAGAAGAATCAGGCAATTGTAATAACGGAGCAGAACATAACTTTTCTTTCAACAAGTTAAAAGCATCATCTTGTTCTTTTCCCCATTTAAAAATCCTATCTCTTTTGATAACTTCAGTTAAAGGAGAAGCAATGGTGCTAAAGTCTCTCACAAACCTCCTATAAAAACTAGCAAGTCCATGAAAACTCCTAACTTCAGTTACACTCTTAGGTTTAGGCCATTCTTTAATTGCTTTGATTTTCTCTTCATCAACCTCAACACCCTTAGAGCTAACCACATAACCCAAGAAAATCACACGATCCACATAAAAAGTACACTTTTTAAGATTAGCAAATAACAAGTGCTTTCTAAGAACTTCAAAAACTTGTCTTAGGTGTTCTACATGCTCTTCTAAAGTATTAGAAAAGACCAAGATATCATCGAAGTACACCACAATAAATTTTCCATGAAAATCCTTAAAAACATGATTCATTAATCTCATGAAAGTGCAAGGTGCATTAGTCAAGCCGAAAGGCATAACTAACCACTCATAAAGCCCATATTTGGTCTTAAAAGCAGTTTTCCATTCATCTCCTGGATTCATTCGAATCTGATGGTAATCACTTTTTAGATCAATTTTAGAAAAGATTTTGGATTCATGTAATTGATCCAACATGTCATCAAGACGAGGAATAGGGTGGCGATACTTTACCGTAATCTTGTTGATTGCTCTACAATCCACGCACATCCTCCAAGTTCCATCCTTTTTGGGTACCAATAGGACCGGAACAGAGCAAGGGCTCATGCTCTCTCTCACAAAGCCTTTCTCAAGCAACTCCTCAACTTGCCTTTGAAGTTCCTTTGTCTCTTCTGGATTACTCCTATAGGCTGGCCTATTTGGGATTTGTGATCCAGGTACAAAATCAATTTGATGCTCAATGCCACGTAAAGGTGGCAATCCACTAGGAATATCTTCTGGAAAGACATCTTCAAAATCCTGCAAAGAGAAGAAATACTACTTGGCAAAGAAGAAGTTAGCAACTCAGAGTTAATCAAAGCCTCTTTGTAAGTAAGTAGTATTATGGGCAGCCCCTCTTTTCTTGCATTTAAACACTCTTTGGCTTTTATATAGAAACTCTCTCTTTTTCTTTCCTTAGCCTCTTTCCTCTCACCAAGACTGTCTATATTTTTATTCGAACCCTCTTTTATCTCTTCTCTCAAATTGCTGCCCTCTCTCTCTTTCTTTTCTTTTTCCTCAAGCTCACTTTTTATCCCTCCCCTTGACTTTCCCATTGTTTCCTTTAATCTCTTCTGATCTTCAAACACTTGAGAGGAGATAAAGATGCAAGAGTAAATTTCCTGCCATTTAGTTCAAGCGAATATCTATTCTTTCTCCCATCATGAAAAACATTCCTGTCATACTGCCAAGGACGACCCAGTAATATATGACAAGCTTGCATAGGCACTATGTCACAAAGAATAGCATCCTCATATCTACCAACGTTAAATGAAATCATACACTATTTATTTACCTTTAGTTCACCACTATCATTTAACCATTGGAGTCTATAGGGAGTAGGGTGTTTCATGCATGCAAGTCCCAGTTTTTCCACAAAGTATGAACTAACCACATTAGCACAACTACCACTATCAATGATCATGGAGCAAGTTTTTCCTTTTATCCCACACCTAGTATGGAATATATTCTCTCTTTGTGCTTCACTATTGCTTCCTAAATTGATAGTCATAATCCTCCTAACTACCCCAACCATTCCATCATTAGGTAGTTCTAAATCATCTTCATCACTCATATCTCCCTCTTCATCTCCCTCACTCTTTTCACTCTCATATCCTCCATCTTCTTTTAGAATGATGTTCCTTCTACTTGGACATTCATGCATCATATGTCCCCTTCCTTTACATTTATGACACTGAATAGAACTAGAAGGTGTAAAAGGTTTAGGGTTGAAGGTTTTACCTCCCTCTTTGTTCTCCAGTTTACCTTTTCCCTTGTCTTCTTGAGGGAGAGAAAAATTCTTCATCTCATGATTTGGCCATGGTTTCTTAGGCATGGTGCTTGTTCGACATCTCCATGAGCCAGTTTGCTTTCTTTTATTTTGATTTTCTACCTTTATACACAAATCAACTAACTCATCTATTGTTACATATTGTTGTAATTCAACTACATCAGCTATTTCCTTATTTAAACCATTTAAAAACCTAGCCATTGTAGCCTCTTCTTCCTCCATACAATTAGCTCGGATCATAGCTATATCCATAGCCTTAAAGTAATCATCTACTGACATGGACCCTTGCTTCAATGTTTGAAGACGTAGTTGTAGCTCTCTTTGAAAGTGTGATGGTACGAATCTCTTCCTCATCACCCTTTTAGCCTCAGTCCAAGTAGCAATTGGTGCTTGTCCTTCTTGCAGTCGATCCCTATTAAGCTTTTTCCACCAAATAGAAGCATAATCAGAAAACTCAACAACAGCAAGTTTAACCTTCTTACCTTCGGAGTAGTTGTGACAGTCAAAGATTGCTTCAACCTTTCTCTCCCAATCAAGATACAAGTCTGGATCCCTTGTTCCCTTGAAAGATGGCATCTGCATCTTTATATTACTTATATTATCATCCTCTATCCTACCTCTTTGTCCCCTCCTGTCTCCTCTCACCCTATCAAAATCAATATCATTAAAATCATCAATAAAGTTTGCTTGATTTACAATAAGAGCATGGGGTACATTTCTTCTAGCAGGTGGCCTAACATTATTATCCCTCCTAAGTTCAGCTATTGTATCATTTTGATCCGCAATGGTATCCCTCATTTCTTGGAGTTGGAGATTCAGCCTTTCAAATTGTTGATGCATGGCTTGCAAGGTAAAATCATTCCTTGCTTTGATTTCAGCTTCTTGGAGAACCATTCGTTCATTATCACTACCTGTATGTGACATCTTTAAAAATTGTATCACACAAATTAGCTTCTTTTTTTTTCTCTCGAAATAACCTTTGAACAAGTACTTTATAGATTTATAGTTAAACCTAACTTGTATGTAGTTCTTAGTAGTAAAACTCAGATTTTTCTTTTGTTTTTTTGGGAACAATTAAAAGAAGAAAGAACCAAATCCTAGAACTTTTAGGCTCGGTTGAAATAAGACACGAACAAAAAGGAAAGAATATAAATGTGTAGAAAATAGAGAGTAACCAAATCAAGGATCCCCTCTTCTTGTTTCCTTTGTTAATTTTTGGAAACACTTAGATACAAAAGATATATCCTGGAGAGCAAACAATTGTATTTCTTCTTGTTTTAAATTGGATTTCGTTTTTTTTTTTGTTTTTTTTTTTGTTTTTTTTTTTTGTTTTCAAAATATCCCAAGAATTATCAAGAACGAAATCTTGATAGAACCGCTCTGATACCACTTGATAACAACTAGGTCGGGAATCCAAACTAGAGTAAGAATTTGAGAAGTAAATGCGGAAGCAATAACAACAGGAATTGAACAACTAGAATTAAAGAGACGAAAACAAAGGATATGGGAAAGATTCAAGGGTAAGAATTCCGAGAACTTTCTAGAACGCAAGTTCTATAGCCTTGACAAGATCAAAGTAACAACGTCTTGATTTATGAAAGAAATCAAACGCCTTTACTTAAAAGCAAATCAAAACAATAGATTCGGATCTTGACCACTTTACGAGTAACTTGAGACAACAATTAATACTAGTATTAATTGCCTTCTAAGAATACCACAAAGGAATCAAAGATATCACAAAAGAGAAGTAATCTTACTACCTTGAACTATGAACTAGTAAAGGTTGAAAGATAAATCTCAAAGCACAAGTAACAAAGGTTCGAAAGGACTCTCAAAGTATGATATACTCACTCAATAATAATGTGTCTTATGAAGGAGAAGAACACCCTATTTATAGGAGTACAAAGGCATAAAAATAACATTAAAAAGTAGATGGGGTGGTTGTAGTGGAAAACACAATTATTACAATGAGGTAGGTGGTTGCTAAAGTCTAAGAAAAGTCTTTGGTAGGTGAGGGGCGGCCAAGACCCTTTGGGGCAGATTTGGGCCTTTAAACAACTAGTTTTGGGCCATTTGTTTGGACTCCAATTGGGCTGCTCTTGTAACACCTCTTTCTGGAACTCATTTAAGCTCATTTTGAGCCCAATTGGTGACTCCATGGGCAGATTTGGGAAACCAAATCTTTCTCCTCTTGGACTTCAATTTGAGCAACCAAATAGTTGTAAAACTTCGACAACTCTTCTCCTTTGGGCATGAGCTCTTCCTCCATAGTTAGAAGCTTCTTTATTTGCCATTGAAGTCCAGCAACCTTAGTTTGTTATTCCTTAGCTTGAGATCTTTTTAATGGCCTTCTTGGAGCTTCCAAAACTCTATCCTTATCAGTGATGCTATCACTATAGAACTTGCGTTCTTGAAAGTTCTCGGAATTCTTTCCTTGAATCTTTCCCATATCCTTTATTTTTGTCTCTTTAATTCTAGTTGTTCAATTCCTGTTGTTATTGCTTCCGCATTTACTTCTCAAATTCTTACTCTAGTTTGGATTCCCGACCTAGTTGTTATCACAAATGGACTTATGTGGTTGTCGTACGCCGATGCGTCATAGTTTATGAATGAAATCATATTCATAGACGGTCAATTACTAAATAACAACCACGATATATAAACGGAAGTTCCTATGACTACAATCGTATAAGTCCAATGGACTTATGTGGTAGTCGTAGGACGATCCGTCCTAGAATATGAATGAAATAATATTCATTTACGGTCATTTACTAACTAACAACCATGATATATAAACGGAAGGTTCTATTACTATAATCGTATTAGTCAAATGGACTTATGTGGTTGTCGTAGACCGATGCGTCCTACTACAATCGTATTACATTACTCCCAATCTGTTATGACTGCAATCATATTAGTCAAATGGACTTATATGGTTGTCGTAGGCCGACGCGTCCTACTACAATCGTATTACATTACTCCCAATCTGTTATGACTACAATCGTATTAGTCAAATGGACATATGTGGTTGTCGTAGGCCGATGCGTCCTAGTATGAATGTATGACACTACTCCCATTACGACATATAAACGGAAGTTCCTATGACTACAATCGTATTACATTACTCCCAATGTGTTATGACTACAATTGTATTAGTCAAATGGACTTATGTAGTTGTCGTAGGCCGATGCGTCCTAGTATATGAATGAAATAATATTCATTCACGGTCAATTGCTAACTAACAATCCCGATATATAAATGGAAGGTCCTATTACTACAATCGTATTAGTCAAATGGACTTATGTGGTTGTCGTAGGCCGATGCGTCCTACTACAATCGTAATACATTACTCCCAATCTCTTATGACTACAATTGTATTAGTCAAATGGAGTTATGTTATTGTCGTAGGCCGAGGTGTCCTAGTATATGAATAAAATCATATTCAATCACGGTCAATTACTAGCTAACAACCATGATATATAAACAGAAGTTCCTATGACTACAATCGTATTAGTCAAATGGACTTATGTGGTTGTCGTAGGCCGATGCGTCCTAGTATATAAATGAAATAATATTCATTCACGGTCAATTACTAACTTCAATCGTATTAGTCCAATGGACTTATGTGGTTGTCGTAGGCCGATACGTCCTACTACAATCGTATTACTTTACTCCCAATCTGTTATAACTACAATCGTATTAGTCAATGGACTTATATGATTGCCGTAGGCCGATACGTCCTAGTATATGAATGAAATAAACACGATATATAAACGGAAGGTCTTATTACTATAATCATATTAGTCAAATGGACTTATGTGATTGTCGTAGTCCGATGCGTCCTACTACAATCGTATTACATTACTCCCAATCTGTTATGACTACAATCTATTAGTCAAATGGACTTCTGTGGTTGTCGTAGGCCGATGCGTCCTACTACAATTGTATTACATTACTTCCAATCAGTTATGGCTACAGTCGTATTAGCCAAATGGACTTATGTGGTTGTTGTAGGCCGATGCGTCCTACTACAATCGTATTACATTACTCCCAATCTGTTATGGCTACAATCGTATTAGTCAAATGGACTTATGTGGTTGTCGTAGGCCAATGCGTCCTACTACAATCGTATTACATTAATCACAATCTGTTATGACTACAATAGTATTAGTCAAATGGACTTATGTGGTTGTCGTAGGCCGATGCGTCCTAGTGTATGAATGAAATCAAATTCATTCACGGTCAATTACTAAATAACAACCACGATATATAAACAGTAGTTCCTATGACTACAATCGTACTAGTCCAATGGACTTATCTGGTTGTCGTAGGCCGATGCGTCCTATTATATGAATGAAAGGAGGGTCCTATTACCACAATCGTATTTATCAAATGGACTTATGTGGTTGTCGTAGGCCGATGCGTCCTACTACAATCGTATTACATTACTCCCAATCTGTTATGACTACAATCGTATTTGTCAAATGGACTTATGTGGTTGTCGTAGGCCGATGCGTCCTACTACAATCATATTACATTACTCCCAATCTGTTATGACTACAATCGTATTAGTTAAATGGACTTATAAGGTTGTCGTAGGCCGATGCGTCCTAGTATGAGCGTATGACATTACTCCTGATACGATATATAAACGGAAGTTCCTATGACTACAATCGTATTAGTCAAATGGACTTATATGGTTGTCGTAGTCCGATGTCGTCCTAGTATATGAATGAAATCATATTCATAGACGGTCAATTACTAAATAACATCCACGATATATAAATGAAAGTTTCTATGACTATAATCGTATTAGTCCAATGGACTTATGTGGTTGTCGTAGGCCGATGCTTCCTAGTATATGAATGAAATAATATTCATTCACCGTCAATTACTAACTAACAACCACGATATATAAACGGAAGGTCCTATTACTATAATCGTATTAGTCAAATGGACATATGTGGTTGTCGTACGCCGCTGCGTCCTACTAGAATCGTATAACATTACTCCCAATCTGTTATGACTACAATCGTATTAGTCAAATAGACTGATGTGGTTGTCGTAGACAGATGCGTCCTACTACAATCGTATTACATTACTCCCAATCTATTATGACTACAATCGTATTAGTCAAATGTACTTATGTGGTTGTCGTAGGCCGATGCGTCCTAGTATAAACGTATGACATTACTCCCAATACGATATATAAACGGATGTTCCTATGACTATAATCGTATTACATTACTCCCAATCTGTTATGACTACAATCGTATTAGTCAAATGGACTGATGTGGTTGTCGTAGACAGATGCGTCCTACTACAATCGTATTACATTACTCCCAATCTATTAAGACTACAATCGTATTAGTCAAATGTACTTATGTGGTTGTCGTAGGCCGATGCGTCCTAGTATGAATGTATGACACTACTCCCATTACGACATATAAACGGAAGTTCCTATGACTACAATCGTATTACATTACTCCCAATGTGTTATGACTACAATTGTATTAGTCAAATGGACTTATGTAGTTGTCGTAGGCCGATGCGTCCTAGTATATGAATGAAATAATATTCATTCACGGTCAATTGCTAACTAACAATCCCGATATATAAATGGAAGGTCCTATTACTACAACCGTATTAGTCAAATGGACTTATGTGGTTGTCGTAGGCCGATGCGTCCTACTACAATCGTATTACATTACTCCCAATCTGTTATGGCTACAATCGTATTAGTCAAATGGACTTATGTGGTTGTCGTAGGCCAATGCGTCCTACTACAATCGTATTACATTAATCACAATCTGTTATGACTACAATAGTATTAGTCAAATGGACTTATGTGGTTGTCGTAGGCCGATGCGTCTTAGTGTATGAATGAAATCAAATTCATTCACGGTCAATTACTAAATAACAACCACGATATATAAACAGTAGTTCCTATGACTACAATCGTACTAGTCCAATGGACTTATCTGGTTGTCGTAGGCCGATGCGTCCTATTATATGAATGAAAGGAGGGTCCTATTACCACAATCGTATTTATCAAATGGACTTATGTGGTTGTCGTAGGCCGATGCGTCCTACTACAATCGTATTACATTACTCCCAATCTGTTATGACTACAATCGTATTTGTCAAATGGACTTATGTGGTTGTCGTAGGCCGATGCGTCCTACTACAATCATATTACATTACTCCCAATCTGTTATGACTACAATCGTATTAGTTAAATGGACTTATAAGGTTGTCGTAGGCCGATGCGTCCTAGTATGAGCGTATGACATTACTCCTAATACGATATATAAACGGAAGTTCCTATGACTACAATCGTATTAGTCAAATGGACTTATATGGTTGTCGTAGTCCGATGTCGTCCTAGTATATGAATGAAATCATATTCATAGACGGTCAATTACTAAATAACATCCACGATATATAAATGAAAGTTTCTATGACTATAATCGTATTAGTCCAATGGACTTATGTGGTTGTCGTAGGCCGATGCTTCCTAGTATATGAATGAAATAATATTCATTCACCGTCAATTACTAACTAACAACCACGATATATAAACGGAAGGTCCTATTACTATAATCGTATTAGTCAAATGGACATATGTGGTTGTCGTACGCCGCTGCGTCCTACTAGAATCGTATAACATTACTCCCAATCTGTTATGACTACAATCGTATTAGTCAAATAGACTGATGTGGTTGTCGTAGACAGATGCGTCCTACTACAATCGTATTACATTACTCCCAATCTATTATGACTACAATCGTATTAGTCAAATGTACTTATGTGGTTGTCGTAGGCCGATGCGTCCTAGTATAAACGTATGACATTACTCCCAATACGATATATAAACGGATGTTCCTATGACTATAATCGTATTACATTACTCCCAATCTGTTATGACTACAATCGTATTAGTCAAATGGACTGATGTGGTTGTCGTAGACAGATGCGTCCTACTACAATCGTATTACATTACTCCCAATCTATTAAGACTACAATCGTATTAGTCAAATGTACTTATGTGGTTGTCGTAGGCCGATGCGTCCTAGTATGAATGTATGACACTACTCCCATTACGACATATAAACGGAAGTTCCTATGACTACAATCGTATTACATTACTCCCAATGTGTTATGACTACAATTGTATTAGTCAAATGGACTTATGTAGTTGTCGTAGGCCGATGCGTCCTAGTATATGAATGAAATAATATTCATTCACGGTCAATTGCTAACTAACAATCCCGATATATAAATGGAAGGTCCTATTACTACAACCGTATTAGAGAAATGGACTTATGTGGTTGTCGTAGGCCGATGCGTCCTAGTATATGAATGAAATCATATTCATAGACGGCCAATTACTAAATAACAACCACGATATATAAACAGAAGTTCCTATGACTACAATCGTATAAGTCCAATGGACTTATGTGGTAGTCGTAGGCCGATCCGTCCTAGTATATGAATGAAATAATATTCATTCATAGTCATTTACTGACTAACAACCACGATATATAAATGGAAGGTCCTATTACTATAATCGTATTAGTCAAATAGACTTATGTGGTTGTCGTAGGCCGATGCGTCCTACTACAATCGTATTACATTACTCTCAATCTGTTATGACTACAATCGTAATAGTCAAATGGACTTATCTGATTGTCGTAGGCCGATGCGTCCTGCTATATGAATGAAATCATATTCATTCACGGTCAATTACTAACTAACAACCACGATATATAAACGGAAGGTCCTATTACTACAACCGTATTAGTCAAATGGACTTATGTGGTTGTCGTAGGCCGATGCGTCCTACTACAATCGTATTACATTACTCCCAATCTGTTATGACTACAATCGTATTAGTGAAATGGACTTATGTGGTTGTCGTGGGCCGATGCGTCCTAGTATGAACGTAGGACATTACTCCCAATACGATATATAAACAGAAGTTCCTATCACTACAACCGTATTAGAGAAATGGACTTATGTGGTTGTCGTAGGCCGATGCGTCCTAGTATATGAATGAAATCATATTCATAGACGGCCAATTACTAAATAACAACCACGATATATAAACAGAAGTTCCTATGACTACAATCGTATAAGTCCAATGGACTTATGTGGTAGTCGTAGGCCGATCCGTCCTAGTATATGAATGAAATAATATTCATTCATGGTCATTTACTGACTAACAACCACGATATATAAATGGAAGGTCTTATTACTATAATCGTATTAGTCAAATAGACTTATGTGGTTGTCGTAGGCCGATGCGTCCTACTACAATCGTATTACATTACTCCCAATCTGTTATGACTACAATCGTAATAGTCAAATGGACTTATGTGATTGTCGTTGGCCGATGCGTCCTGCTATATGATGAAATCATATTCATTCACGGTCAATTACTAACTAACAACCACGATATATAAACGGAAGGTCCTATTACTACAACCGTATTATTCAAATGGACGTATGTGGTTGTCGTAGGCCAATGCGTCCTACTACAATCGTATTACATTACTCAATGGACTTATGTGGTTGTCGTGGGCCGATGCGTCGTAGTATGAACGTATGACATTACTCCCAATACGATATATAAACGGAAGTTCCTATCACTACTATCGTATTAGTGAAATGGACTTATGTGGTTGTCGTAGGCCGATGCGTCCTAGTATATGAATGAAATCATATTCATAGACGGCCAATTACTAAATAACAACCACGATATATAAACAGAAGTTCCTATGACTACAATCGTATGGACTTATGTGGTAGTCGTAGGCCGATCCGTCCTAGTATATGAATGAAATAATATTCATTCACGGTCATTTACTGACTAACAACCACGATATATAAATGGAAGGTCCTATTACTATAATCGTATTAGTCAAATAGACTTATGTGGTTGTCGTAGGCCGATGCGTCCTACTACAATCGTATTACATTACTCTCAATCTGTTATGACTACAATCGTAATAGTCAAATGGACTTATCTGATTGTCGTAGGCCGATGCGTCCTGCTATATGAATGAAATCATATTCATTCACGGTCAATTACTAACTAACAACCACGATATATAAACGGAATGTCCTATTACTATAATCGTATTAGTCAAATGGACATATGTGGTTGTCGTATGCCGGTGCGTCCTACTAGAATCGTATTACATTACTCCCAATCTGTTATGACTACAATCGTATTAGTCAAATGGACTGATGTAGTTGTCGTAGACAGATGCGTCCTACTACAATCGTATTACATTACTCCCAATCTATTAAGACTACAATCGTATTAGTCAAATGTACTTATGTGGTTGTCGTAGGCCGATGCGTCCTAGTATGAACGTATGACATTACTCCCAATACGATATATAAACGGATGTTCCTATGACTATAATCGTATTACATTACTCCCAATCTGTTATGACTACAATCGAATTAGTCAAATGGACTTATGTGGTTGTCGTAGGCCGATGCGTCCTAGTATATGAATGAAATAATATTCATTCACTGTCAATTACTAACTAACAACGACGATATATAAATGGAAGGTCCCATTACTACAATCGTATTAGTCAAATGGACTTATGTGGTTGTTGTAGGCCGATGCGTCCTACTACAATGGTATTACATTACTCCCAATCTGTTATGACTACAATCGTAATAGTCAAATGGACTTATGTGATTGTCGTAGGCCGATGTGTCCTACTATATGAATGAAATCATACTCATTCACGGTCAATTACTAACTAACAACCACGATATATAAACGGAAGGTCCTATTACTACAACCGTATTAGTCAAATGGACTTATGTGGTTGTCGTAGGCCGATGCGTCCTACTACAATCGTATTACATTACTCCCAATCTGTTATGACTACAATCGTATTAGTGAAATGGACTTATGTGGTTGTCGTGGGCCGATGCGTCCTAGTATGAACGTATGACATTACTCCCAATACGATATATAAACGGAAGTTCCTATCACTACAACCGTATTAGAGAAATGAACTTATGTGGTTGTCGTAGGCCGATGCGTCCTAGTATATGAATGAAATCATATTCATAGACGGCCAATTACTAAATAACAACCACGATATATAAACAGAAGTTCCTATGACTACTATCGTATAAGTCCAATGGACTTATGTGGTAGTCGTAGGCCGATCCGTCCTAGTATATGAATGAAATAATATTCATTCACGGTCATTTACTGACTAACAACCACGATATATAAATGGAAGGTCCTATTACTATAATCGTATTAGTCAAATAGACTTATGTGGTTGTTGTAGGCCGATGCGTCCTACTACAATCGTATTACATTACTCCCAATCTGTTATGACTACAATCGTAATAGTCAAATGGACTTATGTGATTGTCGTTGGCCGATGCGTCCTGCTATATGAATGAAATCATATTCCTTCACGGTCAATTACTAACTAACAACCACGATATATAAACGGAAGGTCCTATTACTACAACCGTATTATTCAAATGGACGTATGTGGTTGTCGTAGGCCGATGCGTCCAACTACAATCGTATTACATTACTCAATGGACTTATGTGGTTGTCGTGGGCCGATGCGTCGTAGTATGAACGTATGACATTACTCCCAATACGATATATAAACGGAAGTTCCTATCACTACAATCGTATTAGTGAAATGGACTTATGTGGTTGTCGTAGGGCGATGCGTCCTAGTATATGAATGAAATCATATTCATAGACGGCCAATTACTAAATAACAACCACGATATATAAACAGAAGTTCCTATGACTACAATCGTATGGACTTATGTGGTAGTCGTAGGCCGATCCGTCCTAGTATATGAATGAAATAATATTCATTCACGGTCATTTACTGACTAACAACCACGATATATAAATGGAAGGTCCTATTACTATAATCGTATTAGTCAAATAGACTTATGTGGTTGTCGTAGGCCGATGCGTCCTACTACAATCGTATTACATTACTCTCAATCTGTTATGACTACAATCGTAATAGTCAAATGGACTTATCTGATTGTCGTAGGCTGATGCGTCCTGCTATATGAATGAAATCATATTCATTCACGGTCAATTACTAACTAACAACCACGATATATAAACGGAATGTCCTATTACTATAATCGTATTAGTCAAATGGACATATGTGGTTGTCGTAAGCCGGTGCGTCCTACTAGAATCGTATTACATTACTCCCAATCTGTTATGACTACAATCGTATTAGTCAAATGGACTGATGTGGTTGTCGTAGACAGATGCGTCCTACTACAATCGTATTACATTACTCCCAATCTATTAAGACTACAATCGTATTAGTCAAATGTACTTATGTGGTTGTCGTAGGCCGATGCGTCCTAGTATGAACGTATGACATTACTCCCAATACGATATATAAACGGATGTTCCTATGACTATAATCGTATTACATTACTCCCAATCTGTTATGACTACAATCGAATTAGTCAAATGGACTTATGTGGTTGTCGTAGGCCGATGCGTCCTAGTATATGAATGAAATAATATTCATTCACTGTCAATTACTAACTAACAACGACGATATATAAATGGAAGGTCCCATTACTACAATCGTATTAGTCAAATGGACTTATGTGGTTGTTGTAGGCCGATGCGTCCTACTACAATGGTATTACATTACTCCCAATCTGTTATGACTACAATCGTAATAGTCAAATGGACTTATGTGATTGTCGTAGGCCGATGTGTCCTACTATATGAATGAAATCATACTCATTCACGGTCAATTACTAACTAACAACCACGATATATAAACGGAAGGTCCTATTACTACAACCGTATTAGTCAAATGGACTTATGTGGTTGTCGTAGGCCGATGCGTCCTACTACAATCGTATTACATTACTCCCAATCTGTTATGACTACAATCGTATTAGTGAAATGGACTTATGTGGTTGTCGTGGGCCGATGCGTCCTAGTATGAACGTATGACATTACTCCCAATACGATATATAAACGGAGTTCCTATCACTACAACCGTATTAGAGAAATGAACTTATGTGGTTGTCGTAGGCCGATGCGTCCTAGTATATGAATGAAATCATATTCATAGACGGCCAATTACTAAATAACAACCACGATATATAAACAGAAGTTCCTATGACTACTATCGTATAAGTCCAATGGACTTATGTGGTAGTCGTAGGCCGATCCGTCCTAGTATATGAATGAAATAATATTCATTCACGGTCATTTACTGACTAACAACCACGATATATAAATGGAAGGTCCTATTACTATAATCGTATTAGTCAAATAGACTTATGTGGTTGTTGTAGGCCGATGCGTCCTACTACAATCGTATTACATTACTCCCAATCTGTTATGACTACAATCGTAATAGTCAAATGGACTTATGTGATTGTCGTTGGCCGATGCGTCCTGCTATATGAATGAAATCATATTCCTTCACGGTCAATTACTAACTAACAACCACGATATATAAACGGAAGGTCCTATTACTACAACCGTATTATTCAAATGGACGTATGTGGTTGTCGTAGGCCGATGCGTCCAACTACAATCGTATTACATTACTCAATGGACTTATGTGGTTGTCGTGGGCCGATGCGTCGTAGTATGAACGTATGACATTACTCCCAATACGATATATAAACGGAAGTTCCTATCACTACAATCGTATTAGTGAAATGGACTTATGTGGTTGTCGTAGGGCGATGCGTCCTAGTATATGAATGAAATCATATTCATAGACGGCCAATTACTAAATAACAACCACGATATATAAACAGAAGTTCCTATGACTACAATCGTATGGACTTATGTGGTAGTCGTAGGCCGATCCGTCCTAGTATATGAATGAAATAATATTCATTCACGGTCATTTACTGACTAACAACCACGATATATAAATGGAAGGTCCTATTACTATAATCGTATTAGTCAAATAGACTTATGTGGTTGTCGTAGGCCGATGCGTCCTACTACAATCGTATTACATTACTCTCAATCTGTTATGACTACAATCGTAATAGTCAAATGGACTTATCTGATTGTCGTAGGCTGATGCGTCCTGCTATATGAATGAAATCATATTCATTCACGGTCAATTACTAACTAACAACCACGATATATAAACGGAATGTCCTATTACTATAATCGTATTAGTCAAATGGACATATGTGGTTGTCGTAAGCCGGTGCGTCCTACTAGAATCGTATTACATTACTCCCAATCTGTTATGACTACAATCGTATTAGTCAAATGGACTGATGTGGCTGTCGTAGACAGATGCGTCCTACTACAATCGTATTACATTACTCCCAATCTATTAAGACTACAATCGTATTAGTCAAATGTACTTATGTGGTTGTCGTAGGCCGATGCGTCCTAGTATGAACGTATGACATTACTCCCAATACGATATATAAACGGATGTTCCTATGACTATAATCGTATTACATTACTCCCAATCTGTTATGACTACAATCGAATTAGTCAAATGGACTTATGTGGTTGTCGTAGGCCGATGCGTCCTAGTATATGAATGAAATAATATTCATTCACTGTCAATTACTAACTAACAACGACGATATATAAATGGAAGGTCCCATTACTACAATCGTATTAGTCAAATGGACTTATGTGGTTGTTGTAGGCCGATGCGTCCTACTACAATGGTATTACATTACTCCCAATCTGTTATGACTACAATCGTAATAGTCAAATGGACTTATGTGATTGTCGTAGGCCGATGTGTCCTACTATATGAATGAAATCATACTCATTCACGGTCAATTACTAACTAACAACCACGATATATAAACGGAAGGTCCTATTACTACAACCGTATTAGTCAAATGGACTTATGTGGTTGTCGTAGGCCGATGCGTCCTACTACAATCGTATTACATTACTCCCAATCTGTTATGACTACAATCGTATTAGTGAAATGGACTTATGTGGTTGTCGTGGGCCGATGCGTCCTAGTATGAACGTATGACATTACTCCCAATACGATATATAAACGGAAGTTCCTATCACTACAACCGTATTAGAGAAATGAACTTATGTGGTTGTCGTAGGCCGATGCGTCCTAGTATATGAATGAAATCATATTCATAGACGGCCAATTACTAAATAACAACCACGATATATAAACAGAAGTTCCTATGACTACTATCGTATAAGTCCAATGGACTTATGTGGTAGTCGTAGGCCGATCCGTCCTAGTATATGAATGAAATAATATTCATTCACGGTCATTTACTGACTAACAACCACGATATATAAATGGAAGGTCCTATTACTATAATCGTATTAGTCAAATAGACTTATGTGGTTGTCGTAGGCCGATGCGTCCTACTACAATCGTATTACGTTACTCCCAATCTGTTATGACTACAATCGTAATAGTCAAATGGACTTATGTGATTGTTGTTGGCCGATGCGTCCTGCTATATGAATGAAATCATATTCATTCACGGTCAATTACTAACTAACAACCACGATATATAAACGGAAGGTCCTATTACTACAACCGTATTATTCAAATGGACGTATGTGGTTGTCGTAGGCCGATGCGTCCTACTACAATCATATTACATTACTATCAATCCGTTATGACTACAATCGTATTAGTCAAATATACTTATGTGGTTGTCGTAGGCCGATGCGTGGCTAGTATGAACGTATGACATTACTCCCAATATATATAAACGGAAGTTCTTCTGACTATAATCGTATTACATTACTCCCAATAAGTTATGACTACAATCGAATTAGTCGAATTGACTTATGTGGTTGTCGTTGGCCGATGCGTCCTAGTATATGAATGAAATAATATTCATTCACGGTCAATTACTAACTAACAACCACGATATATAAACGGAAGGTCCTATTACTATAATCGTATTAGTCAAATGGACATATGTGGTTGTCGTATGCCGGTGCGTCCTACTAGAATCGTATCACATTACTCCCAATCTGTTATGACCACAATCGTATTAGTCAAATGGACTGATGTGGTTGTCGTAGACAGATGCGTCCTACTACAATCGTATTACATTACTCCCAATCTATTAAGACTACAATCGTATTAGTCAAATGTACTTATGTGATTGTCGTAGGCCGATGCGTCCTAGTATGAACGTATGACATTACTCCCAATACGATATATAAACGGATGTTCCTATGACTATAATCGTTTTACATTACTCCCAATCTGTTATGACTACAATCGAATTAGTCAAATGGACTTATGTGGTTGTCGTAGGCCGATGCGTCCTAGTATGAGCGTATGACATTACTCCTAATACGATATATAAACGGAAGTTCCTATGACTACAATCGTATTAGTCAAATGGACTTATGTGGTTGTTGTAGGCCGATGCGTCCTACTACAATGGTATTACATTACTCCCAATTTGTTATGACTACAATCGTAATAGTCAAATGGACTTATGTGATTGTCGTAGGCCGATGTGTCCTACTATATGAATGAAATCATACTCATTCACGGTCAATTACTAACTAACAACCACGATATATAAACGGAAGGTCCTATTACTACAACCGTATTAGTCAAATGGACTTATGTGGTTGTCGTAGGCCGATGCGTCCTACTAGAATCGTATTACATTACTCCCAATCTGTTATGACTACAATCGTATTAGTGGAATGGACTTATGTGGTAGTCGTGGGCCGATGCGTCCTAGTATGAATGTATGACATTACTCCCAATACGATATATAAACGGAAGTTCCTATCACTACAATCGTATTAGTGATATGGACTTATGTGGTTGTCGTAGGCCGATGCGTCCTAGTATATGAATGAAATCATATGCATAAACGGCCAATTACTAAATAACAACCACGATATATAAACAGAAGTTCCTATGACTATAATCGTATAAGTCCAATGGACTTATGTGGTAGTCGTAGGTCGATCCGTCCTAGTATATGAATGAAATAATATTCATTCACGGTCATTTACTGACTAACAACCACGATATATAAATGGAAGGTCCTATTACTATAATCATATTAGTCAAATGGACTTATGTGGTTGTCGTATGCCGATGCGTCCTACTACAATCGTATTACATTATTCCCAATCTATTATGACTACAATCATATTAGTCAAATGGACTTATGTGGTTGTCATAGGCCGATGCGTCCTAGTATATGACTGAAATAATATTCATTCACGGTCAATTACTAACTAACTACCCCGATATATAAACGGAAGGTCCCATTACTACAATCGTATTAGTCAAATGGACTTATGTGGTTGTTGTAGGCCGATGCGTCCTACTACAATGGTATTACATTACTCCCAATCTGTTATGACTACAATCGTAATAGTCAAACGGACTTATGTGATTGTCGTACGGTGTCCTACTATATGAATGAAATTATACTCATTCACGGTCAATTACTAACTAACAACCACGATATATAAACGGAAGGTCCTATTATTACAACTGTATTAGTCAAATGGACTTATGTGGTTGTCGTAGGCCGATGCGTCCTACTACAATCGTATTACATTACTCCCAATCTGTTATGACTACAATCGTATTAGTGAAATAGACTTATGTGGTTGTCGTAGGCCGATGCGTCCTAGTATGAACGTATGACATTACTCCCAATACGATATATAAACGGAAGTTCCTATCACTACAATCGTATTAGTCAAATGGACTTATGTGGTTGGCGCAGGCCTATGCGTCCTAGTATATGAATGAAATCATATTCATAGACGGTCAATTACTAAATAACAACCACGAAATATAAACGGAAGTTCCTATGACTACAATCATATAAGTCCAATGGACTTATGTGGTAGTCGTAGGCCGATCCGTCCTAGTATATGAATGAAATAATATTCATTCACGGTCATTTACTGACTAACAACCACGATATATGATAGCATCACTGATAAGGATAGAGTTTTGGAAGCTCCAAGTAGGCCATTTACAAGATCTCAAGCTAAGGAATTGCAAACTAAGGTTGCTGGACTTCAATGGCAAATAAAGAAGCTTCTAACTATGGAGGAAGAGCTCATGCCCAAAGGAGAAGAGTTGTCTAAGTTTTACAACTATTTGGTTGCTCAAATTGAAGTCCAAGAGGAGGAAGATTTGGTTACACAAATCTGCCCATGGAGTCACCAAATAGGCTCAAAATGAGCTTAAAAGAGTCCAGAAAGAGGTGTTACAAGAACAGCCCAATTGGAGTCCAAACAAATGGCCCAAAACAAGTTGTTTTAAGGCCCAAATCTGCCCCAAATAGTCTTGGCCGCCCCTCACCTACCAAAGACTTTTCTTAGACATTAGCAACCACCTACCTCATTGTAATAATTGTGTTTTCCACTACCACCACCCCACCTAGTTTTTAATGTTATTTTTATGCCTTTGTACTCCTATAAATAGTGTGTTTTTCTGCTTCATAAGGCAGATTATTATTGAGTGAGTATATCATATTTTGAGAGTTCTTTTGAACCTTTGTTACTTGTGCTTTGAGATTTATCTTTCAACCTTTACTAGTTCATAGTTCAAGGTAGTAAGATTACTTCTCTTTTGTGATATCTTTGATTCCTTTGTGGTATTCTTAGAAGGCGATTAATACTAGTATTAATTGTTGTCTCAAGTTACTCGTAAAGTGGTCAAGATCCGAATCTATTGTTTTGATTTGCTTTTAAGTAAAGGCGTTTGATTTCTTTCATAAATCAAGACGTTGTTACTTTGATCTTGTCAAGGCTATAGAACTTGCGTTCTTGAAAGTTCTTGGAATTCTTTCCTTGAATCTTTCCCATATCCTTTATTTTCGTCTCTTTAATTCTAGTTGTTCAATTTCTGTTGTTATTGCTTCCGCATTTACTTCTCAAATTCTTACTCTAGTTTGGATTCCCGACCTAGTTGTTATCAAGTGGTATTCAGAGCGGTTCTATCAAGATTTCGTTCTTGATAATTCTTGGGATATTTTGAAAACAAAAAAAAAAACAAAAAAAAACAAAAAAAAAAGACAAAAAAAAACGAAATCCAATTTAAAACAAGAAGAAATACAATTGCTTGCTCTCCAGGATATAAATTTTATATCTAAGTGTTTCCAAAAATTAACAAAGGAAACAAGAAGAGGGGATCGTTGATTTTGTTACTCTCTGTATTCTACACATTTATATTCTTTCCTTTTTGTTCGTGTCTTATTTCAACCAAGCCTAAAAGTTCTAGGATTTGGTTCTTTCTTCTTTTAATTGTTCCAAAAAAAAACAAAAAAAAATCTGAGTTTTACTACTAAGAACTACATACAAGTTAGGTTTAACTATAAATCTATAAAGTACTTGTTCAAAGGTTATTTCGAGAGGAAAAAAAGAAGCTAATTTGTGTGATACAATTTTTAAAGATGTCACATACAGGTAGTGATAATGAACGAATGGTTCTCCAAGAAGCTGAAATCAAAGCAAGGAATGATTTTACCTTGCAAGCCATGCATCAACAGTTTGAAAGGCTGAATCTCCAACTTCAAGAAATGAGGGATACCATTGCGGATCAAAATGATACAATAGCTGAACTTAGGAGGGATAATAATGTTAGGCCACCTGCTAGAAGAAATGTACCCCATGCTCCTATTGTAAATCAAGCAAACTTTATTGATGATTTTAATGATATTGATTTTGATAGGGTGAGAGGAGATAGGAGGGGACAAAGAGGTAGGATAGAGGATGATAATATAAGTAATATAAAGATGCGGATGCCATCTTTCAAGGGAACAAGGGATCCAGACTTGTATCTTGATTGGGAGAGAAAGGTTGAAGCAATCTTTGACTGTCACAACTACTCCGAAGGTAAGAAGGTTAAACTTGCTGTTGTTGAGTTTTCTGATTATGCTTCTATTTGGTGGAAAAAGCTTAATACGGATCGACTGCAAGAAGGACAAGCACCAATTGCTACTTGGACTGAGGCTAAAAGGGTGATGAGGAAGAGATTCGTACCATCACACTTTCAAAGAGAGCTACAACTACGTCTTCAAACATTGAAGCAAGGGTCCATGTCAGTAGATGATTACTTTAAGGCTATGGATATAGCTATGATCCAAGCTAATTGTATGGAGGAAGAGGAGGCTACAATGGCTAGGTTTTTAAATGGTTTAAATAAAGAAATAGCTGATGTAGTTGAATTACAGCAATATGTAACAATAGATGAGTTAGTTGATTTGTGTATAAAGGTAGAAAATCAAAATAAAAGAAAGCAAACTGGCTCATGGAGATATCGAACAAGCACCATGCCTAAGAAACCATGGCCAAATCATGAGATGAAGAATTTTTCTCGGCCACATGAAGACAAGGGAAAAGGTAAACTGGAGAACCAAGAGGGAGGTAAAACCTTCAACCCTAAACCTTTTACACCTTCTAGTTCTATTCAGTGTCATAAATGTAAAGGAAGGGGACATATGATGCATGAATGTCCAAGTAGAAGGAACATCATTCTAAAAGAAGATGGAGGATATGAGAGTGAAAAGAGTGAGGGAGATGAAGAGGGAGATATGAGTGATGAAGGTGATTTAGAACTACCTAATGATGGAATGGTTGGGGTAGTTAGGAGGATTATGACTATCAATTTAGGAAGCAATAGTGAAGCACAAAGAGAGAATATATTCCATACTAGGTGTGGGATAAAAGGAAAAACTTGCTCTATGATCATTGATAGTGGTAGTTGTGCTAATGTGGTTAGTTCATACTTTGTGGAAAAACTGGAACTTGCATGCATGAAACACCCTACTCCCTATAGACTCCAATGGTTAAATGATAGTGGTGAACTAAAGGTAAATAAACAGTGTATGATTTCATTTAACGTTGGTAGATATGAGGATGATATTCTTTGTGACATAGTGCCTATGCAAGCTTGTCATATATTACTGGGTCGTCCTTGGCAGTATGACAGGAATGTTTTTCATGATGGGAGAAAGAATAGATATTCGCTTGAACTAAAAGGCAGGAAATTTACTCTTGCACCTTTATCTCCTTTTCAAGTGTTTGAAGATCAGAAGAGATTAAAGGAAACAATGGGAAAGTCAAGGGGAGGGATAAAAAGTGAGCTTGTGGAAAAAGAAAAGAAAGAGAGAGAGGGCAACAATTTGAGAGAAGAGATAAAAGAGGGTTCGAATAAAAAAATAGACAGTCTTGGTGAGAGGAAAGAGGCTAAGGAAAGAAAAAGAGAGAGTTTCTATATAAAAGCCAAAGAGTGTTTAAATGCAAGAAAAGAGGGGCTGCCCATAATACTACTTACTTACAAAGAGGCTTTGATTAACTGTGAGTTACTAACTTCTTCTTTGCCAAGTAGTATTTCTTCTCTTTTGCGGGATTTTGAAGATGTCTTTCCAGAAGATATTCCTAGTGGATTGCCACCTTTACGTGGCATTGAGCATCAAATTGATTTTGTACCTGGATCACAAATCCCAAATAGGCCAGCCTATAGGAGTATTCCAGAAGAGACAAAGGAACTTCAAAGGCAAGTTGAGGAGTTGCTTGAGAAAGGCTTTGTGAGAGAGAGCATGAGCCCTTGCTCTGTTCCGGTCCTATTGGTACCCAAAAAGGATGGAACTTGGAGGATGTGCGTGGATTGTAGAGCAATCAACAAGATTACGGTAAAGTATCGCCACCCTATTCCTCGTCTTGATGACATGTTGGATCAATTACATGGATCCAAAATCTTTTCTAAAATTGATCTAAAAAGTGGTTACCATCAGATTCGAATGAATCCAGGAGATGAATGGAAAACTGCTTTTAAGACCAAATATGGGCTTTATGAGTGGTTAGTTATGCCTTTCGGCTTGACTAATGCACCTAGCACTTTCATGAGATTAATGAATCATGTTTTTAAGGATTTTCATGGAAAATTTGTTGTGGTGTACTTCGATGATATCTTGGTCTTTTCTAATACTTTAGAAGAGCATGTAGAACACCTAAGACAAGTTTTTGAAGTTCTTAGAAAGCACTTGTTATTTGCTAATCTTAAAAAGTGTACTTTTTATGTGGATCGTGTGATTTTTTTGGGTTTTGTGGTTATCTCTAAGGGTGTTGAGGTTGATGAAGAGAAAATCAAAGCAATTAAAGAATGGCCTAAACCTAAGAGTGTAACTGAAGTTAGGAGTTTTCATGGACTTGCTAGTTTTTATAGGAGGTTTGTGAGAGACTTTAGCACCATTGCTTCTCCTTTAACTGAAGTTATCAAAAGGATAGGATTTTTAAATGGGGAAAAGAACAAGATGATGCTTTTAACTTGTTGAAAGAAAAGTTATGTTATGCTCCGTTATTACAATTGCCTGATTTTTCTAAATCTTTTGAAATTGAATGTGATGCTTCTGGCAAGGGAATAGGTGCTGTTTTGATGCAAGATTCTAAACCTATTACCTACTTTAGTGAGAAGTTGAATGGAGCCACATTGAACTATTCAACTTATGACAAAGAGCTTTATGCTTTGGTAAGGGCTTTAGCCACATGGCAACATTACTTGTGGCCAAGGGAGTTTGTCATTAAAACTGACCATGAATCCTTGAAATACTTGAAAAGTCAAGGTAAGCTTAGTAGAAGACATGCTAAGTGGGTTGAATTTATTGAAACTTTTCCTTATGTAATTTCTTACAAACAAGGGAAAGAGAATGTTGTTGCTGATGCACTTTCAAGGAGGTATGTCTTAGTTTCTACCCTCACTTCTAAATTGATGGGTTTTGAACAAATCAAGGAACTTTATGCTAATGATGTTGATTTTGGCAAAACTTTTGCAGATTGTAAGTTGGGTCCTCTTGATAGGTTTAACCTACAAGATGGGTTTCTCTTTAAGGAAAATAAGTTGTGTATCCCTAATTGCTCTTTACGTGAAGTATTTATAAGGGAAGCACATTGTGGAGGGCTTATGGGACACTTTGGGGTCCCAAAGACATTAGACATACTTGCTGAAAATTTCTTTTGGCCTGGAATGAGAAAAGATGTTGAAAGAATGTGCACACAGTGTTTGGAATGTAAACAAGCTAAATCTAAAGTGTTACCACATGGTCTTTACACGCCATTACCTGTTCCTACGTCACCTTGGATTGATATATCTATGGATTTTGTGTTAGGTTTGCCTAGAACAAGGTATGGTAAGGATAGTATATTTGTTGTGGTAGATAGGTTCTCCAAGATGGCTCGTTTTATTCCTTGTTTAAAGACTAATGATGCCTCACATGTTGCTAATCTTTTTGTAAAAGAGATTGTGAAATTGCATGGTATACCTAGAACTATTGTTAGTGATAGGGATGCAAAGTTTTTGAGTCACTTCGGCGTGTATTTTGGGGGAAGTTAGGCACTAAATTGTTGTTTTCCACTTCTTGTCACCCACAAACTGATGGACAAACTGAAGTAGTTAATAGAACCTTAGGAAACATGTTGAGGGCTGTTTTGAAAGGTAAATTAACTTTATGGGAAGATCACTTACCTATGATTGAATTTGCTTACAATAGAACAATCCATTCTTCTACAGGTATGTCTCCTTTTGAAGTTGTTTATGGCTTTAATCCCTCTACTCCACTTGATTTATTACCATTACCTACTAATGATATTGCTAGTCTTGATGGTAGGACGAAGGCTGAGATGATGAAAAAAATTCATGAGCAAACAAGGCTTGCAATTGAGAAGAAAAATGAGCAAACCGCCTTGAGAAAGAATAAGGGTCGAAAACAAGTTATTTTTAAACCTGGAGATTTAGTTTGGGTTCACTTTAGAAAGGAGAGATTTCCTTCCAAAAGGAAGTCAAAGTTGCATCCTAGAGGAGATGGCCCCTTTCAAGTCCTTGAAAGGATTGGAAACAATGCTTACAAGTTGGACCTTCCTGGTGAGTTTCAAGTAAGTGCTACATTCAATGTTGCTTACTTATCTTTGTTTGACGTAGGATCGAATTCGGGGACGAATTCTTTTCAAGAAGAGGGGAATGATAGCATCACTGATAAGGATAGAGTTTTGAAAGCTCCAAGTAGGCCATTTACAAGATCTCAAGCTAAGGAATTGCAAACTAAGGTTGCTGGACTTCAATGGCAAATAAAGAAGCTTCTAACTATGGAGGAAGAGCTCATGCCCAAAGGAGAAGAGTTGTCTAAGTTTTACAACTATTTGGTTGCTCAAATTGAAGTCCAAGAGGAGGAAGATTTGGTTACACAAATCTGCCCATGGAGTCACCAAATAGGCTCAAAATGAGCTTAAAAGAGTCCAGAAAGAGGTGTTACAAGAACAGCCCAATTGGAGTCCAAACAAATGGCCCAAAACAAGTTGTTTTAAGGCCCAAATCTGCCCCAAATAGTCTTGGCCGCCCCTCACCTACCAAAGACTTTTCTTAGACATTAGCAACCACCTACCTCATTGTAATAATTGTGTTTTCCACTACCACCACCCCACCTAGTTTTTAATGTTATTTTTATGCCTTTGTACTCCTATAAATAGTGTGTTTTTCTGCTTCATAAGGCAGATTATTATTGAGTGAGTATATCATATTTTGAGAGTTCTTTTGAACCTTTGTTACTTGTGCTTTGAGATTTATCTTTCAACCTTTACTAGTTCATAGTTCAAGGTAGTAAGATTACTTCTCTTTTGTGATATCTTTGATTCCTTTGTGGTATTCTTAGAAGGCGATTAATACTAGTATTAATTGTTGTCTCAAGTTACTCGTAAAGTGGTCAAGATCCGAATCTATTGTTTTGATTTGCTTTTAAGTAAAGGCGTTTGATTTCTTTCATAAATCAAGACGTTGTTACTTTGATCTTGTCAAGGCTATAGAACTTGCGTTCTTGAAAGTTCTTGGAATTCTTTCCTTGAATCTTTCCCATATCCTTTATTTTCGTCTCTTTAATTCTAGTTGTTCAATTTCTGTTGTTATTGCTTCCGCATTTACTTCTCAAATTCTTACTCTAGTTTGGATTCCCGACCTAGTTGTTATCAATATATAAATGGAAGGTCCTATTACTATAATCGTATTAGTCAAATGGACTTATGTGGTTGTCGTAGGCCGATGCGTCCTACTATATGAATGAAATCATATTCATTCACGGTCAATTACTAACTAACAACCACGATATATAAACGGAAGGTCCTATTACTACAACCGTATTAGTCAAATGGACGTATGTGGTTGTCGTAGGCCGATGCGTCCTACTACAATCGTATTACATTACTCCCAATCTGTTATGACTACAATCGTATTAGTCAAATGGACTTATGTGGTTGTCGTAGGCTGATGCGTCCTAGTATGAACGTATGACATTACTCCTAATACGATATATAATCGGAAGTTCCTATCACTACAATCGTATTAGTCAAATGGACTTATATGGTTGTCTTAGTCCGATGTCGTCCTAGTATATGAATGAAATCATATTAATAGACGGTCAATTACTAAATAACAACCACGATATATAAACGAAATGTCCTATTACTAACTACAATCGTATTAGTCCAATGGACTTATGTGGTTGTCGTAGGCCAGTGGGTCTTACTACAATCGTATTACATTACTCCCAATCTGTTATGACTACAATCGTATTAGTCAATGGACTTATGTGGTTGTCGTAGGCCGATGCGTCCTAGTATATGAATGAAATAATATTCATTCACGGTCAATTACTAACTAACAACCACGATATATAAACGGAATGTCCTATTACTATAATCGTATTAGTCAAATGGACATATGTGGTTGTCATAGGCCGGTGCGTCCTACTAGAATCGTATTACATTACTCCCAATCTGTTATGACTGCAATCGTATTAGTCAAATGGACTGATGTGGTTGTCGTAGGCCGATGCGTCCTACTACAATAGTATTACATTACTCCCAATCTGTTGTGACTACAATCGTATTAGTCAAATGGACATATGTGGTTGTCGTAGGCCGATGCGTCCTAGTATGAATGTATGACATTACTCCCATTACGACATATAAACGGAAGTTCCTATTACTACAATCGTATTACATTACTCCCAATGTGTTATGACTTCAATTGTATTAGTCAAATGGACTTATGTGGTTGTCATAGGCCGATGCATCCTAGTTTATGAATGAAATAATATTCGTTCACGGTCAATTACTAACTAACAATCCCGATATATAAATGGAAGGTCCTATTACTACAATCGTATTAGTCAAATGGACTTATGTGGTTGTCGTAGACCGATGCGTCCTACTACAATCGTAATACATTTACTCCCAATCTTTTATGACTACAATTGTATTAGTCAAATGGAGTTATGTTATTGTCGTAGGCCGATGCGTCCTAGTATATGAATAAAATCATATTCAATCACGGTCAATTACTAACTAACAACCATGATATATAAACAGAAGTTCCTATGACTACAATCGTATTAGTGAAATGGACTTATGTGGTTGTCGTAGGCCGTCGCGTCCTAGTATATGAATGAAATCATATTCATAGATGGTCAATTACTAAATAACAACCACAATGTATAAACGGAAGTTCCTATGACTACAATCGTATTATTCCAATGGACTTATGTGGTTGTCGTAGGCCGATGCGTCCTAGTATATGAGTGAAATAATATACATTCACGGTCAATTACTAACTTTAATCGTATTAGTCCAATGGACTTATGTGGTTGTCGTTGGCCGATGCGTCCTACTACAATCGTATTACATTAGTCCCAATCTGTTATAACTACAATCGTATTAGTCAATGGACTTATGTGATTGTCATATGCCGATACGTCCTAGTATATGAATGAAATAATATTCATTCACGCTGAATTACTAACTAACAACCACGATATATAAACGGAAGGTCTTATTACTATAATCATATTAGTCAAATGGACTTATGTGGTTGTCGTAGTCCGATGCGTCCTACTACAATCGTATTACATTACTCCCAATCTGTTATGACTACAATCTATTAGTCAAATTGACTTCTGTGGTTGTCGTAGGCCGATGCGTCCTACTACAATTGTATTACATTACTTCCAATCAGTTATGGCTACAATCGTATTAGCCAAATGGACTTATGTGGTTGTTGTAGGCCGATGCGTCCTACTACAATCGTATTACATTACTCCCAATCTGTTATGGCTACAATCGTATTAGTCAAATGGACTTATGTGGTTGTCGTAGGCCAATGCGTCCTACTACAATCGTATTACATTACTCCCAATCTGTTATGATTACAATAGTATTAGTCAAATGGACTTATGTGGTTGTCGTAGGCCGATGCGTCCTAGTATATGAATGAAATCATATTCATTCACGGTCAATTACTAAATAACAACCACGATATATAAACAGTAGTTCCTATGACTACAATCGTACTAGTCCAATGGACTTATCTGGTTGTCGTAGGCCGATGCGTCCTATTATATGAATGAAAGGAAGGTCCTATTACCACAATCGTATTTATCAAATGGACTTATGTGGTTGTCGTAGGCCGATGCGTCCTACTACAATCGTATTACATTAATCCCAATCTGTTATGACTACAATCGTATTAGTCAAATGGACTTATGTGGTTGTTGTAGGCCGATGCGTCCTACTACAATCATATTACATTACTCCCGATCTGTTATGACTACAATCGTATTAGTCAAATGGACTTATGTGGTTGTCGTAGGCCGATGCGTCCTAGTATGAACATATGACATTACTCCTAATACGATATATAAACGGAAGTTCCTATGATTACAATCGTATTAGTCAAATGGACTTATATGGTTGTCGTAGTCCGATGTCGTCCTAGTATATGAATGAAATCATATTCATAGACGGTCAATTACTAAATAACAACCACGATATATAAACGGAAGTTTCTATGACTATAATCGTATTAGTCCAATGGACTTATGTGGTTGTCGTAGGCCGATGCTTCCTAGTATATGAATGAAATAATATTCATTCACGGTCAATTACTAACTACAATCGTATTAGTCCAATGGACTTATGTGGTTGTTGTAGGCCGATGGGTCCTACTACAATCGTATTACATTTCACCGAATCTGTTATGACTACAATCGTATTAGTCAATGGACGTATGTGGGTGTTGTAGGCCGATGCGTCCTAGTATATGAATGAAATAATATTCATTCACGGTCAATTACTAACTAACAACCACGATATATAAACGGAAGGTCCTATTACTATAATCGTATTAGTCAAATGGACATATGTGGTTATCGTAGGCCGGTGCGTCCTACTAGAATCGTATTACATTACTCCCAATCTGTTATGACTACAATCGTATTAGTCAAATGGACTGATGTGGTTGTCGTAGGCCGATGCGTCCTACTACAATCGTATTACATTACTCCCAATCTATTATGACTACAATCGTATTAGTCAAATGTACTTATGTGGTTGTCGTAGGCCGATGCGTCCTAGTATGAACGTATGACATTACTCCCAATACGATATATAAACGGATGTTCCTATGACTATAATCGTATTACATTACTCCCTATCTGTTATGACTGCAATCGAATTAGTCAAATGGACTTATGTGGTTGTCGTAGGCCGATGCGTCCTAGTATATGAATGAAATAATATTCATTCACGGTCAATTACTAACTAACAACCACGATATATAAACGGAAGGTCCTATTACTACAATCGTATTAGTCAAATGGACTTATGTGGTTGTTGTAGGCCGATGCGTCCTACTACAATGGTATTACATTACTCCCAATCTGTTATGACTACAATCGTAATAGTCTAATGGACTTATGTGATTGTCGTAGGCCGATGTGTCCTACTATATGAATGAAATCATACTCATTCATGGTCAATTACTAACTAACAACCACGATATATAAACGGAATGTCCTATTACTACAACCTTATGTGGTTGTCGTAGGCCGATGCGTCCTAGTATGAACGTATGACATTACTCCCAATACGATATATAAACGTAAGTTCCTATCACTACAATCGTATTAGTCAAATGGGCTTATGTGGTTGTCGTAGGCCGATGCGTCCTAGTATATGAATGAAATCATATTCATAGACGGTCAATTACTAATTAACAACCACGATATATAAACGGAAGTTCCTATGACTACAATCGTATAAGTCCAATGGACTTATGTGGTAGTCGTAGGCCGATCCGTCCTAGTATATGAATGAAATAATGTTCATTCACGGTCATTTACTGACTAACAACCACGATATATAAATGGAAGGTCCTATTACTATAATCGTATTAGTCAAATGGACTTATGTGGTTGTCGTAGGCCGATGCGTCCTACTACAATCGTATTACATTACTCCCAATCTGTTATGACTACAATCGTAATAGTCAAATGGACTTATGTGATTGTCGTAGGCCGATGCGTCCTACTATATGAATGAAATCATATTCATTCACGCGGTCAATTACTAACTAACAACCACGATATATAAACGGAAGGTCCTATTACTACAACCGTATTAGTCAAATGGACGTATGTGGTTGTCGTAGGCCGATGCGTCCTACTACAATCGTATTACATTACTCCCAATCTGTTATGACTACAATCGTATTAGTCAAATGGACTTAAGTGGTTGTCGTAGGCTGATGCGTCCTAGTATGAACGTATGACATTACTCCTAATACGATATATAATCGGAAGTTCCTATCACTACAATCGTATTAGTCAAATGGATTTATATGGTTGTCGTAGTGCGATGTCGTCCTAGTATATGAATGAAATCATATTCATAGACGGTCAATTACTAAATAACAACCACGATATATAAACGAAAGTTCCTATGACTACAATCGTATTAGATTATGTGGTTGTCGTAGGCTGATGCATCCTAGTATATGAATGAAATAATATTCATTCACGGTCAATTACTAACTACAATCGTATTAGTCCAATAGACTTATGTGGTTGTCGTAGGCCAATGGGTCCTACTACAATCGTATTACGTTACTCCCAATCTGTTATGACTACAATCGTATTAGTCAATGGACTTATGTGGTTGTCGTAGGCCGATGTGTCCTAGTATATGAATGAAATAATATTCATTCACGGTCAATTACTAACTAACAACCACGATATATAAACGGAAGGTCCTATTACTATAATCGTATTAGTCAAATGGACATATGTGGTTGTCGTAGGCCGGTGCGTCCTACTAGAATCGTATTACATTACTCCCAATCTGTTATGACTACAATCGTATTAGTCAAATGGACTGATATGGTTGTCGTAGGCCGATGTGTCCTACTACAATAGTATTACATTACTCCCAATCTGTTATGACTACAATCGTATTAGTCAAATGTACTTATGAGGTTGTCGTAGGCCGATGCGTCCTAGTATGAACGTATGACATTAATCCCAATACGATATATAAACGGAAGTTCCTATGACTACAATCGTATTACATTACTCTCAATCTGTTATGACTACAATCGAATTAGTCAAATGGACTTATGTGGTTGTCGTAGGCCGATGCGTCCTAGTATATGAATTAAATAATATTCATTCGCGGTCAATTACTAACTAACAACCACGATATATAAACGGAAGGTCCTATTACTACAATCGTATTAGTCAAATGGACTTATGTGGTTGTTGTAGGCCGATGCGTCCTACTACAATGGTATTACATGATAGCATCACTGATAAGGATAGAGTTTTGGAAGCTCCAAGAAGGCTATTTACAAGATCTCAAGCTAAGGAATTGCAAGCTAAGGTTGCTGGACTTCAATGGCAAATAAAGAAGCTTCTAACTATGGAGGAAGAGCTCATGCCCAAAGGAGAAGAGTTGTCGAAGTTTTACAACTATTTGGTTGCTCAAATTGAAGTCCAAGAGGAGGAAGATTTGGTTACCCAAATCTGCCCATGGAGTCACCAAATGGGCTAAAAATGAGCTTAAATGAGTTCCGAGAAAGAGGTGTTACAAGAGCAGCCCAATTGGAGTCCAAACAAATGGCCCAAAACTAGTTGTTTAAAGGCCCAAATCTGCCCCAAAGGGTCTTGGCCGCCCCTCACCTACCAAAGACTTTTCTTACACTTTAGCAACCACCTACCTCATTGTAATAATTGTGTTTTCCACTACAACCACCCCATCTAGTTTTTAATGTTATTTTTATGCATTTGTACTCCTATAAATAGGGTGTTCTTCTCCTTCATAAGACAGATTATTATTGAGTGAGTATATCATACTTTGAGAGTTCTTTTGAACCTTTGTTACTTGTGCTTTGAGATTTATCTTTCAACCTTTACTAGTTCATAGTTCAAGGTAGTAAGATTACTTCTCTTTGTGATATCTTTGATTCCTTTGTGGTATTCTTAGAAGGCGATTAATACTAGTATTAATTGTTGTCTCAAGTTACTCGTAAAGTGGTCAAGATCCGAATCTATTGTTTTGATTTGCTTTTAAGTAAAGGCGTTTGATTTCTTTCATAAATCAAGACGTTGTTACTTTGATCTTGTCAAGGCTATAGAACTTGCGTTCTTGAAAGTTCTCGGAATTCTTTCCCTTGAATCTTTCCCATATCCTTTGTTTTCGTCTCTTTAATTCTAGTTGTTCAATTCCTGTTGTTATTGCTTCCGCATTTACTTCTCAAATTCTTACTCTAGTTTGGATTCCCGACCTAGTTGTTATCAAGTGGTATCAGAGCGGTTCTATCAAGATTTCGTTCTTGATAATTCTTGGGATATTTTGAAAATAAAAACAAAAAAAAACAAAAAAAAAACAAAAAAAAACGAAATCCAATTTAAAACAAGAAGAAATACAATTGTTTGCTCTCCAGGATATATCTTTTGTATCTAAGTGTTTCCAAAAATTAACAAAGGAAACAAGAAGAGGGGATCCTTGATTTGGTTACTCTCTATTTTCTACACATTTATATTCTTTCCTTTTTGTTCGTGTCTTATTTCAACCGAGCCTAAAAGTTCTAGGATTTGGTTCTTTCTTCTTTTAATTGTTCCCAAAAAAACAAAAGAAAAATCTGAGTTTTACTACTAAGAACTACATACAAGTTAGGTTTAACTATAAATCTATAAAGTACTTGTTCAAAGGTTATTTCGAGAGAAAAAAAAAGCTAATTTGTGTGATACAATTTTTAAAGATGTCACATACAGGTAGTGATAATGAACGAATGGTTCTCCAAGAAGTTGAAATCAAAGCAAGGAATGATTTTACCTTGCAAGCCATGCATCAACAGTTTGAAAGGCTGAATCTCCAACTCCAAGAAATGAGGGATACCATTGCGGATCAAAATGATACAATAGCTGAACTTGGGAGGGATAATAATGTTAGGCCACCTGCTAGAAGAAATGTACCCCATGCTCTTATTGTAAATCAAGCAAACTTTATTGATGATTTTAATGATATTGATTTTGATAGGGTGAGAGGAGATAGGAGGGGACAAAGAGGTAGGATAGAGGATGATAATATAAGTAATATAAAGATGCGGATGCCATCTTTCAAGGGAACAAGGGATCCAGACTTGTATCTTGATTGGGAGAGAAAGGTTGAAGCAATCTTTGACTGTCACAACTACTCCGAAGGTAAGAAGGTTAAACTTGCTGTTGTTGAGTTTTCTGATTATGCTTCTATTTGGTGGAAAAAGCTTAATAGGGATCGGACTGCAAGAAGGACAAGCACCAATTGCTATTTGGACTGAGGCTAAAAGGGTGATGAGGAAGAGATTCGTACCATCACACTTTCAAAGAGAGCTACAACTACGTCTTCAAATATTGAAGCAAGGGTCCATGTCAGTAGATGATTACTTTAAGGCTATGGATATAGCTATGATCCGAGCTAATTGTATGGAGGAAGAAGAGGCTACAATGGCTAGGTTTTTAAATGGTTTAAATAAGGAAATAGCTGATGTAGTTGAATTACAACAATATGTAACAATAGATGAGTTAGTTGATTTGTGTATAAAGGTAGAAAATCAAAATAAAAGAAAGCAAACTGGCTCATGGAGATGTCGAACAAGCACCATGCCTAAGAAACCATGGCCAAATCGTGAGATGAAGAATTTTTCTCGGCCTCAAGAAGACAAGGGAAAAGGTAAACTGGAGAACAAAGAGAGAGGTAAAACCTTCAACCCTAAACCTTTTACACCTTCTAGTTCTATTCAGTGTCATAAATGTAAAGGAAGGGGACATATGATGCATGAATGTCCAAGTAGAAGAAACATCATTCTAAAAGAAGATGGAGGATATGAGAGTGAAAAGAGTGAGGGAGATGAAGAGGGAGATATGAGTGATGAAGGTGATTTAGAACTACCTAATGATGGAATGGTTGGGGTAGTTAGGAGGATTATGACTATCAATTTAGGAAGCAATAGTGAAGCACAAGAGAGAATATATTCCATACTAGGTGTGGGATAAAAGGAAAAACTTGCTCTATGATCATTGATAGTGGTAGTTGTGCTAATGTGGTTAGTTCACACTTTGTGGAAAAATTGGGACTTGCATGCATGAAACACCCTACTCCCTATAGACTCCAATGGTTAAATGATAGTGGTGAACTAAAGGTAAATAAACAGTGTATGATTTCATTTAACGTTGGTCGATATGCGGATGATATTCTTTGTGACATAGTGCCTATGCAAGCTTGTCATATATTACTGGGTCGTCCTTGGCAGTATGACAGGAATGTTTTTCATGATGGGAGAAAGAATAGATATTCGCTCGAACTAAATGGCAGGAAATTTACTCTTGCACCTTTATCTCCTTCTCAAGTGTTTGAAGATCAGAAGAGATTAAAGGAATCAATGGGAAACTCAAGGGGAGGGATAAAAAGTGAGCTTGTGGAAAAAGAAAAGAAAGAGAGAAAGGGCAGCAATTTGAGAGAAGAGATAAAAGAGGGTTCGAATAAAAAAATAGACAGTCTTGGTGAGAGGAAAGAGGCTAAGGAAAGAAAAAGAGAGAGTTTCTATATAAAAGCCAAAGAGTGTTTAAATGCAAGAAAAGAGGGGCTGCTCATAATACTACTTACTTACAAAGAGGCTTTGATTAACTCTGAGTTGCTAACTTCTTCTTTGCCAAGTAGTATTTCTTCTCTTTTGCAGGATTTTGAAGATGTCTTTCCAGAAGATATTCCTAGTGGATTGCCACCTTTACGTGGCATTGAGCATCAAATTGATTTTGTACCTGGATCACAAATCGCAAATAGGCCAGCCTATAGGAGTAATCCAGAAGAGACAAAGGAACTTCAAAGGCAAGTTGAGGAGTTGCTTGAGAAAGGCTTTGTGAGAGAGAGCATGAGCCCTTGCTCTGTTCCGGTCCTATTGGTACCCAAAAAGGATGGAACTTGGAGGATGTGCATGGATTGTAGAGCAATCAACAAGATTACGGTAAAGTATCGCCACCCTATTCCTCGTCTTGATGACATGTTGGATCAATTACATGGATCCAAAATCTTTTCTAAAATTGATCTAAAAAGTGGTTACCATCAGATTCGAATGAATCCAGGAGATGAATGGAAAACTGCTTTTAAGACCAAATATGGGCTTTCGGCTTGACTAATGCACCTAGCACTTTCATGAGATTAATGAATCATGTTTTTAAGGATTTTCATGGAAAATTTGTTGTGGTGTACTTCGATGATATCTTGGTCTTTTCTAATACTTTAGAAGAGCATGTAGAACACCTAAGACAAGTTTTTGAAGTTCTTAGAAAGCACTTGTTATTTGCTAATCTTAAAAAGTGTACTTTTTATGTGGATCGTGTGATTTTGTTGGGTTTTGTGGTTAGCTCTAAGGGTGTTGAGGTTGATGAAGAGAAAATCAAAGCAATTAAAGAATGGCCTAAACCTAAGAGTGTAACTGAAGTTAGGAGTTTTCATGGACTTGCTAGTTTTTATAGGAGGTTTGTGAGAGACTTTAGCACCATTGCTTCTCCTTTAACTGAAGTTATCAAAAAGGATAGGATTTTTAAATGGGGAAAAGAACAAGATGATGCTTTTAACTTGTTGAAAGAAAAGTTATGTTCTGCTCCGTTATTACAATTGCCTGATTTTTCTAAATCTTTTGAAATTGAATGTGATGCTTTTGGCAAGGGAATAGGTGCTGTTTTGATGCAAGATTCTAAACATATTGCCTACTTTAGTGAGAAGTTGAATGGAGCCACATTGAACTATTCTAATTATGACAAAGAGCTTTATGCTTTGGTAAGGGCTTTAGCCACATGGCAACATTACTTGTGGCGAAGAGTTTGGTGAAATTTACCCGAAACTCCGTAAAACTTATGAAGGCATTGTTGATCTATCACCAACCTGTGCCATTGTCGGCTAAAGAAGCGGTACATGCCTTCGCGATTCGTGGGAAGACAAGAGTAGAAATTCAACTTAACATTTGAAGAACAAACTCGCACGATAGGAAAGAATGAAGGTGAAAATTTCCTAACTCTGTAGCTTCTAAGGGATAAATACAGACGTCTCCGTACCGATCCCTCAGACTCTACTAAGGTTGTTCGTGAGTTGTGAGACCTATGCAACCTAGAGCTCTGATACCAACTTGTCACGACCCGGATTTTTTCTCAACATCGGGATCGTGATGGCGCCTACTCGTGGTAGCTAGGCAAGCCACCGTATTCATACTATCCTGTTTTTAATAAAATTTCATAATTAATTTATCAACAAACCATAACTTTAATTAAATAAGTGCGGAAGACTTTATCGAAATAGTATTAAGTAGTTTCAAGGTAAAACCGTACTGAAATCCTCTACCCAAGACGTGGAGTCACCAACTCACGAACTACTACTGAATACCACACATAAAAGTCTGAAAGAAATATAACATAATCTGTTTGTCTCGGAACAAAGAAACTACAGCTAATAACATAAGTAAAGGGAGAGACGCCGGGCCTGCGGACGCCTGCAAGCTACCTCGGTCTCAAAGTGTTCAACTCCCACGCAAAAGATTTACTGCTGCTGCTCCTGATCGAATCCTGGACCTGTGCAAAAATGCACAGAAGTGCAGTATCAGCACAACCGACCCCATGTGCTGGTAAGTGCCTGGCCTATCCCGGCGAAGTAGTGACAAGCCTAGGACCGTACACCCCCATAAACCTGTGCAGTTCTATATATATATATATGTATACCACAAGATAACGAGAAATAATCAAGTAACAACGCAATAAGGAATATCACAGAAGAACTCAACAGTTAAAGGAAATACTCTGCCCTGCAATAACAACCAATAACTCATAATATCCAGAGTAATCTAGTCAACAGAATTAAATCTTACTTTCATGTCTCAATTCTTTATTTTTCTTTTCATATCTCGTGGTAGGCGTACCACCCGCTCCCAACTGTAACAGTAAATTATATCTTGTGGTAGGCGTACCACCCGCTCCCAAATATATCAATAGGCTACCGGCAACTATGGCCAATGCCAAGATTCAAATCACTTTGTGGTCGGCGTGCCACACGATCCCATTTCTTATCATAAAAGTGGTCGGCGCGCCACACGATCCCAATTCTTTAATATATATATATATTACCACAAATAACAAGAATTAACCAAGTAATAACACAATAAGGAATATCTCAAAAGAACTCAACAATTAACAACAGTTAATAAGTTCACAAGGAAAACGTTAGTAGCATACAAAACTGTCACGACCCTAGTTCACCAATTGTGAACATGTCGTGATGGCACCCAATCCCCACGACTAGGTAAGCCTAACACGTTGCGGAATATACAAGTTATAAAATACTTAAATAAGGAACAACGGAAAATAACATAAAAAGGTATGTAATCCGTGCCGCTTGGCACATACATCCGTCACACAATAAATAAAACACTACCAAGATCCGGAACCCCACGGTAACACAGACTAAAAGAGAAATACAACTGTGGCTCTATGTGTAAAGAGTATCTAACAACGAAATGAAGAGAATGTCAACAAGTAATACTAGAATAGAAGGGAAGCCTCCGGATCCGCGGACGTAGCAGATCATACCTCGAAGTCTCCCAGAAAGCTGCAGAATCACCTAGTACGAGCCTGCTCTGATGTACCTGGATCTGCACAACAAAAGTGTGCAGAAGAGTAGCATGAGTACACCACGGCGGTACTCAGTAAGTGCCAAGCCTGACCTCGATGGAGTAGTGACGAGGTAGGTCAGGGCCCTACTGAGAAAACAATAATATAATGATGATAACAAAATAAACAGTTTAAATGATAATAATTTCCGAAATAACAACATTATGATGATTACTGCAACTCTGTCTACAATTAAGCTAACAACAAATAACCAACTCAAATAAACAAATCCGGGATCTGTGGGAATTGAACCCACAGTCCCATTCTCAGTACCTCTGGGTCTCCGGGAATCGAACCCGCAGCCCATGTCTCAATAATATCTCAATAACTCAGGATCTCCGGGAATCGAACCCGCAGTCCTTACCAATAATTCAGGATCTCGGGAATCGAACCCGTAGTCCGCATTTCAATAATCTGAGGATCTCGGGAATCGAACCCGTAGTCCACATTTCAATAATCTCGGGATCTCGGGAATCGAACCCGTAGTCCACATTTCAATAATCTCGGGATCTCGGGAATCGAACCCGTAGTCCACATTTCAATAATCTCAGGATCTCGGGAATCGAACCCGTAGTCCACATTTCAATAATCTCGGGATCTCGGGAATCGAACCCGTAGTCCATATTTCAATAATCTCGGGATCTCGGGAATCGAACCCGTAGTCCACATTTCAATAATCTCGGGATCTCGGGAATCGAACCCGTAGTCCACATTTCAATAATCTCGGGATCTCGGGAATCGAACCCGTAGTCCACATTTCAATAATCTCGGGATCTCGGGAATCGAACCCGTAGTCCACATTTCAATAATCTCGGGATCTCGGGAATCGAACCCGTAGTCCACATTTCAATAATCTCGGGATCTCGGGAATCGAACCCGTAGTCCACATTTCAATAATCTCAGGATCTCGGGAATTGAACCCGTAGTCCACGTTTCAATAATATCAGGATCTCGGGAATCGAACCCGTAGTCCATAACCACAACAAATAAAGGAATACACAGAGGGAAGTATAATATGCTTAATGATAACTTCGCCGATGAACAGCGCCAGCGATTACCAAGAAAACTCAAGTAAGTCAATTAAGCAACTAGACAATTAGATTCTATCTAGTCATGCTTTTCTAACTACTACCGGGTAGGAGTATCGAATTTAACAACTAAGAACAGGAATATCACTCATTGAACATTTTGAGTAAAGTATGTGTTCAACAACCAGCGCATGTACACGCCCGTCACCTCGCGTACAAGGCATTTAAAGTATCACAATAATATCCTAGGGGTGAAAGTCCCCCACGCGAGGTTAGACAAGCCACTTACCTCAATTCCGGTACAAAACCGCTAAGCAATAACCCTCTTGCCACGAATGTCGGCCTCCACAAGTGTAGAATCTGATAAAAATCAATAGAATCACATCAAAATAGGCCAATTGGGCATTACCCAATCAAAATAACTCAAAATACACCAAAACCCACAAGTTGCCAAAACCCGACTTTCGGTACGCTTATCGAAAAATCACGAAAATTATATTTTCGGGTTCCTTATCTCCATACGAGTCTAGGCATATAAAATTTACCAAAATCGGACTCTATTTGCCCACTCAAATCAGAGATTTTCTAACATTTAGGCCTAGGGCTCAAACCCACCTTTAATCTTCCAATTTCAGTGAAATAATCACGGATTTCATGATAAACCAACGAATTAAGGTCAAGAAACTTACCCTCGATGATTTCCCGATGATATCCCAACGTTTCCCCTTCAAAATCCTCTCTTGGAGCTCAAAAATGGCGTTTTTGTGTATGGGGGTCGCGGGTCAAGAAACGTTTTTTTTTTTTTTTTTTTTTTTTTTTTTGTGTTATGTTCTGAACTTAAGCTCACTGCCATCCAACTCAACACAAACCATCACTGAGTCACCAATCTATACCATCTCACCCAAAAGAAGTCCAGAATCACATGCATTCTCCAATCATGGAGACCCCACACTTCTCTACATATCTCTTTCTCACCCCCACATCCCTCAAATAGGTTCAAAGCCATACCATCACTTCCTTTGGTATATCTTCCTTCTGACCATCTATACAAATGGGAGTAGTCTACAGAAGAACCTACATCTCATATTGTATAGAACAGGGATCATACTCAATCTCAAGCCCAGTTAACACAAGAACCTGGGACTTGAAATCCAAACCCCCTGATCAGTTTCTCTCATTTTGCAGGTATAGGGATCTCAGTTGGTTAATTGCTCCAAACTCAGTCAGTGGTATCAGCATGCATAATGCTCATTCTGCTGAGTTTGAACAAGTTAATCCAACTCTTTTCCCCCAGATTCACCAATCTCCATCAAAGATGCTCAACCAACAGGAAGTTCATCAGTTAACAGGAGCATTCACACCACAGAGACATCAATACTCCAGGAGGATCAATAGTTTATTCCAAGCTCACATACTCTCACAGAAGCTAAACCGACCATCTCCATTGAGCATCTACACACTTAATTACAGTCTCCACAAGAACCTGCAGTTAATGTGTAGAACAGGGATCCCTAGTAGCTCCCCTACCCCCAGACTCATCTCCAGTTCACACAAGAACCTGGAGTTTGAGCCCCCCTCTCTAACATGATCTTTTCTTTTGCAGGTACATTGAGAATACTTGGATATCTGATGTGTTTTCACTTAGTGGTCATGTTCTCATTATGCTGAAAACACACCAAATAACACAAGTATCATATCACTCAGTCACAATCCATCACCAGGAGACACCACCTAGGGGAACAAACCTAGCATTCTCTCCAAACATAGCCACACTTGCCCACCAGGATTACTTCCAAGGATCAAGGACACCACAATGCTCCCTCTCTGCTATCAAGTGTTCTAGCCTCACGAGCTCAGAACCTTGCATTTCTTTGTCTATCATTCTTCATTCCAGTTTTCCTGGATCGACATGCCAAAGCAAGATTGAAGAATGGCCTATGCATCACAGTAACCTTCTTGTCACTAGCCATAGCTTCCCATTGTACTTGAAGAATATACATAACCTTTTGTGTATCTTTGTACAAACAGTTAGACTAGATAGCTTCCCCATAATTCATAATGGATTAGCACCTCTATTTGCATGTAATGTAATATCCAGGTTTTGGATAGCAAACACATGGACCACAGTGTTAGTCTTATTTCATCACCTAGTATTATGTCATTTGGTTAATTTCCTAACTAAGTGCATACGTTTGTATTGGTGGAGGCCAGGCCGATACCCTCCTCCACCCTTGATGTACTTCTTTCTTTATATATATGAAAATCCCTAGGCACAATGCCTAGTTTAAAAAAAAAAAAAAAAAAAAAAAAAAAAAAAGCCAGACCCCATTGCTCATCGCGTTCGCGTTACTGTTCACGCGTTCGCGATGAACAATCCAACTTCTTCTACGCGAACGCGAAGTAACCCACGCGTTTGCGATGACCTGCGAATATTACCTATCGCGAACGCGACGATCCCCACGCGTCCGCGAAGAACAATTTCCCTTCCTCATCGCGAACGCGACGACACCCACGCGTTCGCGAAGAACAACCTTCCAGTCGACCATGTTTTTTTCTTCTACGCGTACGCGACACCTAGGACGCGAACGCGGTGCTTCCTCTTTCCCTTCTACGCGATCGCGACTCAAGGGATGCGAACGCGATGCTTTGCCCTACCATGCCTACGCGAACGCGGCCATTGCCACGCGAACGCGTAGGCTTAACGTCTGCTGCACTGCTGCTGCATTTTCTGCAGAAATTTCCAAGTTCCAAATGCCCGCTTGATGGTCCGAATTCATCCCGAGGCTCCCGGGACCCCAACGAAAACCACCAACATACTCCAAAACACGATACGAGCTTATTCCAATCATAAAAACACGTCTAACAACATCAAAACCCATAATTCATATCGATTCAAGCCTAAGTTTCTTCAAAACTTACAAAACTAACATTCAATCCAAAACCCGGCCAAACGACGTCCAAATGACCTGAAAATTTGCGGACATATCCAAAATCACATAACGAAGCTACAGAAATTGTCGGAATTCCATTCCGACCCCCGGATCAAAATCTCACCTATCGTTCGGATTCACCAAAATTTCAATCTTCGGCATTTCAAGCCTAATTGAGCTACGGACCTCCAAAATACATTCCGAACGCGCTCCCAACCCCGAAATCACCTAACGGAGCTAATGAAACCATCGGATTTCCGTTCCGAGATCGTCTTAACACTGTTCCGGCTACGGGCCATTTTCTAGCTTCAAAGCTCTTATTTAGTGACTAAGTGTCCCAAAATGCTCAAATTTTCAGAACCGACTCTCCCGGCAAACCACAATAGTAGAAATGAACTTAGGGGAACAGTTAAATTAGGGATTGGGGCGTAATTTTTTAAAACGACCGGTCGGGTCATTACATCTTCCCGCACTTAAAGATTCGTTCGTCCTCGAACGAGCATAGAAAACATACCCGGAGTAGTGAAAAGATGAGGGTGCTGGCTGCGCATATCTCGCTCGGTCTCCCAAGTCGCCTCCTCGACCGGCCGGCCCCGCCATTGAACCTTTACCGAAGCGATGTTCTTTGACCTTAGCTTTCCGACTTGCTCGTCTAGAATGGCTACTGGCTCCTCAACATAAGACAGATCTTTGTCTAGCTGAACAGATGTGAAATCCAACACGTGCGACGGGTCACCATGGTATCTCCGGAGCATGGAGACATGAAATACGGGGTGAACTCCGGCTAGGCTGGGAGGTAAGGCCAACTCATAAGCAACCTCCCCAACACGCCTCAAAATCTCAAAAGGGCCAATAAATCTAGGACTCAGCTTCCCTTTCTTTCCAAACCTCATAACGCCCTTCATGGGCGAGACTCGAAGCAGAACCCGCTCACCAACCATAAAAGCCACATCGCGAACCTTCTTGTCCGCATAACTCTTCTGTCTAGACTGGGCTGCACGAAGTCTGTCCTGAATTACCTTGACCTTGTCCATAGCATCCTGAACCATATCAGTACCTAGCAACCTGGCCTCGCCCAGCTCAAACCAACCCACGGGAGACCTGCACCTCCTACCATATAGGGCCTCATACGGTGCCATCCGAATACTAGACTGGTAGCTGTTGTTATAAGCAAACTCCGCCAGTGGCAAGAAGTGATCCCACGAACCTTCAAACTCAACCACGCATGCACAAAGCATATCCTCCAAAATCTGAATAGTGCGGTTAGATTGTCCATTCATCTGGGGGTGAAATGCCGTGCTCGGCTCCACCCGAGTACCTAACTCCTACTGCACGGCTCTCCAGAACCGTGAAGTAAACTGAGTGCCTCTGTCTGAAATGATGGAAACTGGAATACCATGCAGCCGAACTACCTTCCTGATATAGATCTCTGCCAGTCGCTCCGATGAATAAGTAGTACTCACCGGTATAAAATGGGCGGACTTGGTCAACCGATCCACAATAACCCAAATGGAATCAAACTTCCTAACAGTCCGTGGAAGCCCAGATACAAAGTCCATGGTGATGCGCTCCCATTTCCACTCTGGAATCTCAATCTGCTGCATTAACCCACCCGGACGCTGATGCTCATACTTCACCTGCTGGCAGTTGAGGCATCTAGAAACATAATCAACTATATCCCTCTTCATCCGCCTCCACCAGTAATGTTGTTTCAAGTCCTGATACATCTTCGCGGCACCCGGATGGATGGAATACCGCGAACTATGGGCCTCTGCTAGAATCGGCTCTCGAAGATCATCTACATTGGGCACACAGATACGCCCCTGCATCCTCATAACTCCATCATCCCCGATGGTAACATCTCGAGCATCACCACGCCGAACTTTATCCTGAAGGACAAGCAAATGAGGGTCGTCGAACTGACGCTCCCTGATGCGGTCAAATAGAGAAGACCGAGAAACCACACAAGCTAGAATCCGGCTGGGCTCCGAAAGATCCAATCTAACAAACTGCCTGGCTAAAGCCTGAACATCCATCGCCATAGGCCTCTCTGAAGCTGGTAGATACGCCAAACTCCCCAAACTCTCTGCCCGACGACTCAAGGCATCGGCAACCACATTAGCCTTGCCCGGATGATAGAGAATAGTAATATCATAGTCCTTTAGTAGTTCCAACCATCTCCTCTGACGCATATTCAGGTCCTTCTGCTTAAGCAAGTGCTGCAAGCTCCGGTGATCAGTGTAGATCTCGGAAGGAACCCCATATAAATAATGACGCCAAATTTTCAAGGCGTGAACAATGGCAGCTAGCTCCAAATCATGAACAGGGTAATTCTTCTCATGCACCTTCGGCTGTCTCGACGCGTAGGCAATCACCCTACCGTCCTGCATCAATACTGCACCGAGTCCAACTCGTGAGGCATCACAATATACAGTATAGGACCCCGAACCTGTAGGCAACATCAATATAGGGGCCGAAGTCAAAGCTCTCTTGAGCTTCTGAAAGCTCGCCTCACACTCGTCTGTCCACTGAAAAGGGGCACCCTTTTGGGTCAATCTAGTCATAGGTGCTGCAATCGAAGAGAACCCTCTACGAAACGACGGTAATAGCCCGCCAAACCAAGGAAACTGCGAATCTCAGTAGCGGAGGAGGGTCTGGGCCAACTCTGCACGGCCTCCACCTTCCTTGGATCTACTCGAATACCATCACTCGACACCACGTGCCCCAATAATGCCACTAAACTCAACCAAAATTCACATTTAGAGAACTTGGCATAAAGGTGCTTCTCCCTCAGAATCTGAAGCACTATCCTCAAATGCTGCTCGTGTTCTTCCCGACTCCGAGAATATACTAGAATATCATCAATGAAGACAATCACGAACGAGTCCAGATAAGGCCTGAACACACTGTGCATCAAATGCATAAATGCTGCTGGGGCATTAGTCGACCCAAAAGACATCACGAGGAACTCATAGTGACCATACCGGGTCCTGAAGGCAGTCTTCGGGATATCTGGCTCCCGAATCTTCAGCTGGTGATACCCAGAGCGCAAATCAATCTTAGAAAACACATGTGCGCCCTGTAACTGGTCAAATAAATCATCAATACGGGGCAAAGGATACCGGTTCTTCACTGTAACCTTGTTCAGCTGACGATAGTCAATACACATACGCATAGAACCGTCCTTTTTCTTCACAAACAATACAGGAGCACCCCAAGGCGAAACACTGGGTCGAATAAAACCCTTGCCCAATAACTCCTGTAACTGATCCTTCAACTCCTTTAATTCGGGAGGAGCCATACGGTACGGTGGAATAGAAATGGGCTGAGTGCCCGGCAACAAGTCAATAGCAAAGTCAATGTCTCTGTCAGGCGGCATGCCCGGAAGATCAGCTGGAAATACATCAGCAAAGTCACGTACCACATGAACAGAATCAATAGAGGGAGTGTCAGCACTGACGTCCCGCACATAGGCTAGATAAGCAGCACACCCCTTCTCAACCATACGCTGAGCTCTGAGAAAAGAAATAACACGGCTAGGGGTGTGATCTAGAGTACCACTCCACTCAATACGTGGAATGCCTGGCATAGCCAGCGTCACGGTCTTGGCGTGACAATCAAGAATAGTATAATGGGGCGACAACCAGTCCATGCCCAGAATAATATCAAAATCGACCATCCCGAGCAACAATAGATCCGCTCCGGTCTCAAAATCACAAATGGTAACCAAACACGACCGATATACACGGTCCACAGCCAAAGAATCACCCACCGGAGTGGAAACATAAATGGGGGCACTCAAAGAATCCCGAGGCACACCCAGGTGAGAAGCAAAGTAAGAAGACACATATGAAAAAGTGGAACCAGGGTCGAATAGAACCGATGCCTCCCTGTGACTAACTAGAATAATACCTGTGATAACAGAATCAGACATAACAGCCGCAGCGCGATCAGGAATAGCATAGAATTTGGCTCGTCCCCCTCTCGAGGGTGGCCTCTAGCACCCTGACCCCCGCCCCTAGCTGGCTGGGAAGGTGGAGTGGCAGCTGGAGCTGGAGTGATAGCCTGCTAGCCCTGAGAACCATGCTGAGGCTGCGAAGACTGATGAGGGGCTCCTCTCCTGCGCCTGGGGCACTCCCTAACCAGGTGGCGAGTATCCCCGCACTCAAAACAAGCTCTGGGAGGACGCGGTGGCTGTGACTGACCGGCCTCACCCCCACTAGTCTGACCCCTGGACGGACCCCGCGCAGGAGGTGCACTGGAAACTGGGGGAGCATAATAAGGCTCCTGAGGTGCTGGAAGACCTGGAGTACTACCTGCTGCGGGCAATGCCGAGTGAACTGGTCGACCGGAATAACCCCTGCCAAAACGACCAGCTGATGAAGTGCGGGCACCAGAGAAATGGCCCGACTCACGAGACCTCTTGGCCTCTCTCTCTCTCCGCTCTCTAGGGAGCATACTCTCGATCCTCTTGGCAATGCTAACTGCCTGCTGATAAGATATATCTGTCTCAAGCTCTCTGGCCATGCTGGATCGGATAGGCGGAACAAGGCCCTCAATAAATCTCCGCACTCGCTCCCGAACCGTGGCTACCAAAGCCGGTGCATGCCTGGCTAGGCGGGTGAAACTGATAGCATACTCCGATACTGACATGGAGCCCTGTCGCAACCGCTCAAACTCCGAGCGCCAAGAATCCCTAAGGCTCTGTGGAACAAACTCCCTCAAAAACAGATCTGAAAACTGCGTCCAAGTCAATAAAGCAGACTCCTCTGGACTATCCAACTCATACGTGCGCCACCAATCATAAGCGGCCCCACGAAACTGAAAAGCAGTGAAAGAAACCCCGCTGGTCTCCACAATCCCCATAGTGCGAAGAATACGATGACACTCCTCCAGAAAACCCAATGCATCATCTGAAGCCAAACCACTAAACACTGGAGGGTCATATTTCTTGAACCTTTCCAATCTACGCTGCTCGTCCTCAGAGGCAGCTGGTCCACCTCCGGGCTGTGCTGGGGCAGCAGGAGGCATAACCAAAACTTCTGGAACCTGTCCCACCGGCACACGCTGCTCCGGTGTAACGGCTGCGGGAGTCTGGGCCCCTCCCCCGGCCTGAGATGTAGCTGCAACAAGAGGAAGCAGTCCTGCCTGGGCTAAAGTGGTATACATGCTCATGAACTGAGCCAGGGTCTCCTGTAGTGCTGGAGTAGTAGCAGCTGTAGTCGGTGTACCAGGTGCGTGCGCTCCAACCTGGTCTACCGGTGGCACCTCAGCGGCAGCGCGCGATGGTGCCGTGGCTGCACCTCGGGCGCGTCCTCGTCCTCTACCTCGGCCCCGGCCTCTGACGGCAGCAACAGGGGGCGCGGGTACCTGATCATCGCGAGTAGATCGTGTCCTCACCATCTGTGAGAGAATGGAAATCAATAATTTAGATTTTTGATGCCAAAAATGTCGCACGACAAGGAATCCAAAAGAAATGAAGAGTTTCCTAAACAGTTACATAGCCCCTCGTAGATAAATACAGACGTCTCCGTATCGATCAACGAGACTCTAAGTAACCGGTCCGTGTCCCGTGACTCCTATGAACCTAGAGCTCTGATACCAACTTGTCACGACCCTAGTTCACCAATTGTGAACATGTCGTGATGGCACCCAGTCCCCACGACTAGGTAAGCCTAACACGTTGCGGAATATACAAGTTATAAAATACTTAAATAAGGAACAGCGGAAAATAACATAAAAAGGTATGTAATCCGTGCCGCTTGGCACATACATCCGTCACACAATAAATAAAACACTACCAAGATCCGGAACCCCACGGTAACACAGACTAAAAAAGAAATACAACTGTGGCTCTATGTGTAAAGAGTATCTAACAACAAAATGAAGAGAATGTCAACTAGTAATACTAGAATAGAAGAGAAGCCTCCGGATCCGCGGACGTAGCAGATCATACCTCGAAGTCTCCCAGAAAGCTGCAGAATCACCTAGTACGAGCCTGCTCTGATGTACCTGGATCTGCACAACAAAAGTGTGCAGAAGAGTAGCATGAGTACACCACGGCGGTACTCAGTAAGTGCCAAGCCTAACCACGATGGGGTAGTGACGAGGTAGGTCGGGGCCCTACTGAGAAAAATAATAATATAATGATGATAACAAAATAAACAGTTTAAATGATAATAATTTCCGAAATAACAACATTATGATGATTACTGCAACCGTCTACAATTAAGCTAACAACAAATAACCAACTCAAATAAACAAATCCAGGATCTGTGGGAATTGAACCCACAGTCCCATTCTCAGTACCTCTGGGTCTCCGGGAATCGAACCCGCAGCCCATGTCTCAATAATATCTCAATAACTCGGGATCTCCGGAAATCGAACCCGCAGTCCTTACCAGTAATTCAGCATCTTGGGAATCGAACCCGTAGTCCACATTTCAATAATCTCAGGATCTCGGGAATCGAACCCGTAGTCCACATTTCAATAATCTCAGGATATCGGGAATCGAACCCGTAGTCCCTACCAATAACTCAGGATCTCGGGAATCGAACCCGTAGTCCCTACCAATAACTCAGGATCTCGGGAATCGAACCCGTAGTCCCCAAACATAGCAAGTAAAGGAGTACACAGAAAGAAGTATAATATACTTAACTATAACTTCGCTGATAAACAGCGTAGTCCACATTTCAATAATCTCGGGATCTCGGGAATCGAACCCGTAGTCCACATTTCAATAATCTCGGGATCTCGGGAATCGAACCCGTAGTCCACATTTCAATAATCTCGGGATCTCGGGAATCGAACCCGTAGTCCACATTTCAATAATCTCGGGATCTCGGGAATCGAACCCGTAGTCCACATTTCAATAATCTCGGGATCTCGGGAATCGAACCCGTAGTCCACATTTCAATAATCTCGGGATCTCGGGAATCGAACCCGTAGTCCACATTTCAATAATATCAGGACCTCGGGAATCGAACCCGTAGTCCACATTTCAATAATATCAGGACCTCGGGAATCGAACCCGTAGTCCATAACCACAGCAAATAAAGGAATACACAGAGGGAAGTATAATATGCTTAATGATAACTTCGCCGATGAACAGCGCCAGCGATTACCAAGAAAACTCAAGTAAGTCAATTAAGCAACTAGACAATTTGATTCTATCTAGTCATGCTTTTCTAACTACTACCGGGTAGGAGTATCGAAATTAACAACTAAGAACAGGAATATCACTCATTGAACATTTTGAGTAAAGTATGTGTTCAACAACCCCAGCGCATGTACACGCCCGTCACCTCGCGTACAAGGCATTTAAAGTATCACAATAATATCCTAGGGGTGAAAGTCCCCCACACGAGGTTAGACAAGCCACTTACCTCAATTCCGGTACAAAACCGCTAAGCAATAACCCTCTTGCCACGAATGTCGGCCTCCACAAGTGTAGAATCCGATAAAAATCAATAGAATCACATCAAAATAGGCCAATTGGGCATTACCCAATCAAAATAACTCAAAATACACCAAAACCCACAAGTTGCCAAAACCCGACTTTCGGTACGCTTATCGAAAAATCACGAAAATTATATTTTCGGGTTCCTTATCTCCATACGAGTCTAGGCATATAAAATTTACCAAAATCGGACTCTATTTGCCCACTCAAATCAGAGATTTTCTAACATTTAGGCCTAGGGCTCAAACCCACCTTTAATCTTCCAATTTCCAGTGAAATAATCACGGATTTCATGATAAACCAACGAATTAAGGTCAAGAAACTTACCCCCGATGATTTCCCGATGATATCCCAATGTTTCCCCTTCAAAATCCTCTCTTGGAGCTCAAAAATGGCGTTTTTGTGTATGGGGGTCGCGGGTGTTATGTTCTGAACTTAAGCTCACTGCCAGACCCCATTGCTCATCGCGTTCGCGTTACTGTTCACGCGTTCGCGATGAACAGTCCAACTTCTTCTACGCGAACGCGAAGTAACCCACGCGTTCGCGATGACCTGCGAATATTACCTATCGCGAACGCGACGATCCCCACGCGTCCGCGAAGAACAATTTCCCTTCCTTATCGCGAACGCGACGACACCCACGCGTTCGCGAAGAACAACCTTCCAGTCGACCATGTTTTTTTCTTCTACGCGTACGCGACACCTGGGACGCGAACGCGGTGCTTCCTCTTTCCCTTCTACGCGATCGCGACTCAAGGGACGCGAACGCGATGCTTTGCCCTACCATGCCTACGCGAACGCGGCCATTGCCACGCGAACGCGTAGGCTTAACGTCTGCTGCACTGCTGCTGCATTTTCTGCAGAAATTTCAAAGTTCCAATTGCCCGCTTGATGGTCCGAATTCATCTCGAGGCTCCCGGGACCCCAACGAAAACCACCAACATACTCCAAAACACGATACGAACTTATTCCAATCATAAAAACACGTCTAACAACATCAAAACCCATAATTCATATCGATTCAAGCCTAAGTTTCTTCAAAACTTACAAAACTAACATTCAATCCAAAACCCGGCCAAACGACGTCCAAATGACCTCTGAAAATTTGCGGACATATCCAAAATCACATAACGAAGCTACAGAAATTGTCGGAATTCCATTCCGACCCCCGGATCAAAATCTCACCTATCGTTCGGATTCACCAAAATTTCAACCTTCGGCATTTCAAGCCTAATTGAGCTACGGACCTCCAAAATACATTCCGAATGCGCTCCCAACCCCGAAATCACCTAACCGGAGCTAATGAAACCATCGGATTTCCGTTCCGAGATCGTCTTAACACTGTTCCGGCTACGGGCCATTTTCTAGCTTCAAAGCTCTTATTTAGGGACTAAGTGTCCCAAAATGCTCAAATTTTCAGAACCGACTCTCCCGGCAAACCACAATAGTAGAAATGAACTTAGGGGAACAGTTAAATTAGGGATTGGGGCGTAATTTTCTAAAACGACCGGTCGGGTCGTTACAACAAGTAATATCAAGTTAAGGAATAGCAAGTAGTTGCACGGCATCACCCTTCGTGCTTTTACTCTCATCCTCACCAAATAAGCAAATGAAGTGCACGGTATCACTCTTCGTGCTTTTACTCTCATCCTCACATTCATAGTACGGCATGATCCTTCGTACATGGTTCAATAACAAGGCACGGCATGATCCTTCGTGCATAATCAATAAAACATGGCACGGCATTAACCTTCGTGCATAAATAATAAATCAAGGCACGGCATCACCCTTTGTGCATTATCACTCTTCCTCACCCAAATAACAATCACAGTTAAGGGTAAAGAATGAAACAGTAAATCATAAACCGTCCCAACAAGGGCAATCAACAATCATCTTCATAACAAGTCTCGACAAGGGAGAACAATAACACTTCTACAACCCGGCAAGGGTTCAACAATTTATATTCAAATATGTCCCACGACAAGTATTAACAACGACTCACGGTCATGCTAGACGCCAGAGTATGGATGCTCGTCACCACAGCCCATACACCGCACACGATCACATAACACATAACACATAATCCTATTCCCTCAAGCTAGGATAGAACAAACACTTATCTCGAATGTTTATGAACAATTCAATCCGTGGCAATGCCTTTTCCTTTAAAATTTGGCTCCAATCCAATCGTATCTATACACAATTTATTTAATATCATCAATACTACTCAACAAACTAATTCATAAGGCCAATTGAAACTTTTACAACATTCTGCCCGGAATAGTGAATTTCGACCCCGGGCCCACATGGTCGGAACTCGGGGTTCGGACCAAAATCCGGTTACCCATCCCCCCACGAGTTCAAGTATATGATTTGTTTCAAAATCGGACCTCTATTCGAGGTCCAATTTCCCAATTTATGAAAAACCCTATATTCTATCAAAAACAAGAAATTCTACCACGAAAACCTTTGATTTCTATTGAAAAACATGTTTAATGTTGTTAGGAATTGAAAGAATTAAGTAAAAAGTGACTTACAATTGTTTTGAATAAGAGGGAGTCCGTGAAGAATCGCAAATGGGTGTTTTTGGGTTGTGAAATGTGACAAATGAAGCTGGAAATCGTGATTTACAGGTCTCTATGTTCGCATTTGCGAACATAGGTTCGCAATTGCGAACATAGGTTCGCAATTGCGAACCCCGACCAATTTCTGGAGTTTGAAAAATAAGCTAAGGCTGGGAAGTTCGCATTTGCGAAATTTTGTTCGCATTTGCGAAGCCAAGGCAATTTTGGGGCCTTCGCATTTGCGAACATTTGTTCGCATTTGCGGACAAGGCTGGGCTGAGGGGACTTCGCATTTGCGAAGAATGCTTCGCATTTGCGAAGAATGTCTTTACACTGAAGGCCTCGCATTTGCGAGGTTTGGTTCGTATTTGCGAACCCAAACGGTCCTGGGCACCCTTCGCATTTGCGATCAAGGGTTCGCATTTGCGAACCCTGCCTTGATATGCCACCTTTGCAATTGCGAGAAATGCTTCGCAATTGCGAAGCCAACAGCTGGGTGAAAAACCAGCAGTGCAAAAATTCAGAATTTAATCCAACGGCCTATCAAATCTTTACCCGAGCCCCCCGGGCTCAAAACCAAACATGTACACAACATCAAAAACACATTACGAACTTGTTCGTGCGATCACATCGCCAATATCACATCGTTTTCATCAAATCAAGCCTCAAGTTCATGATTTTCATACTTTTGGTTTTCAAAACTTTCAAACTTGGAACTCAAGGTCCAAAACATATCAAACGACATCCGAATGTCACCAAACTTTGCAGAAAGCACATATATAATATTTAAGACTTGTACCGGGCGTCGGAACCAAAATACGAGCCCGATACCAAGGTCAATTAATTCATTTTCCTTTAACAATTACATCAAAAACAATTTCACGTAAAAATTCATAACTTGGGCTCTAGGCCTCAGAATTCGACTCCGGACGCATGTCCAAGTCCCATATTTTCCTTCGGACCTCTCGGGACCATCCAATCTCGGGTCCGGATCCGTTTACCAAAAATGTTGACCGAAGTCAACCATATCAATATTAATATCATTTTTATCCAAATTTCTCATAGAATTCATATTTTCTATCACAATATCTTTCCGGCTACATGCTCGGATCGTGCACGTAAATCGAGGCAACATAGAATGAGGTTTTCAAGGCCTCAGAAACCTCGAAATGATTAATAAAATAAGTGATGACCCTTTGGGTCGTCACAGATAAATGATAAAAATATAGATAAATCACTCGTATTATACTGGAAAATGTCAGGAATAGAATTAACCCCAGGTAGTAAGATATTTACAGCAAGATGTAAAAACTTATATATATTACCAACTAAGCATAAAATAATGGCAAGAAATAAAATAAACAAAATAAAGATAGAAAATCCTTTTGAAAGAATAGTTACAATTATAGATAACAATGAATATAGTTATAATGAATTAGACATAGAAGAAGATTTAGACATAGTAAAAGAAAGATTAAGCACATCAAAAAGATTAAGTTTTGAAGTAGGACAAACATCATCAAATAAGACAAGCACATAAGACAAGGTAGGATATAAAATACCTAAACTTATAGAGCAATTACCAGGAGAAATAAAACATCATCATTATTACATAACATGAGTAATGAATGGAAGAAAATACTTAATACTAATAAATACAGGACAAGAAGAAAACTATATAACAAGAGAATTAATCACAGAAGATGAGATACTAACTAGTGAAAAATTATACCCCGAATTACCTAAAGGATTGATAACTAGTGAAGAAATAGCGGAAAAAGAAATAATTATAGGAGGAATAATTATGATAATAAGATTTAAAATATACCAAGGAGATAAAAATATTATATTAGGAATAAAATGGTTAGAAAAAGTTAAACCATACAATTAGATAATGAACAACTAATCATACATTATGAAAATAAGAAAGTAACAATAAAAAGAACTATATTATAAATATGAAAATACATATACTAGTAAAAATAATAGTGGAAGGATACTACAATAGATACTACACACCTATGATAGACACGGGATCAGAAGTAAATTTATGTAGATATAATTGCCTACCAGAAGAGAAATGGGAAAAACTTAGAACTCCATTACCAGTAACAGGATTTAACAACAAAGGAAGCATAATGACCCACAAATCAAAAAATATAAAATTACAAATATGGGATAAAATACTTACTATAGAAGAAATATACAATTTTGAATTACCCACAAGAGATATTTTACTAGGAATACCATTCTTAGATAAACTATACCCACATGTAATAACTAAAACACATTGGTGGTTTACAATACCATGCAAACAAAAAATAGGAGCAAAAAGAGTTCTAAAAAAGAAAAGAAAAATAACTGATTGGATAAAAGGAAGTGAGAAAATAACACAAAAATTAGAAAATGAAAAAGAAGATACTAATAAAATAGAATTAATTATTTTTTCAATAAATACAATCAAAATAATTCAAGAAAAACTAGAACCATTGTATAGTGAAAACCCCTTACAAGGATGGGAAAAACATAAAACAAAGGTAAAAATAGAGCTAATTGATGAAAATAGTATAATAACACAAAAACCTTTAAAATACAATTTTAAAGATTTAAATGAATTTAAAATATACATTGACGAATTACTAGAACAAGGATATATACAAGAAAGTAATAGTAAACATACAAGTCTAGCATTTATAGTAAATAAACATAGTGAACAAAAACGAGGAAAAAGTAGAATGATTATAGATTATAGAAACCTAAATGCAAAAACCAAAACATATAACTACCCAATACCAAACAAAATACTAAAAATAAGACAAATCCAAGGATATAACTATTTTAGTAAATTTGATTGTAAATCCAGGATTTTACCACTTAAAGTTAGAAGAAGAATCCAAAAAACTAACAACATTTACTGTACCAAGGATTTTATGAATGGAACGTGTTACCTTTCGGATATAAAAATGCACCAGGCAGGTATCAACATTTTATGGATAGCTATTTCAAACAACTAAAACATTGCATAATATACATTGATGATATACTATTATATTCAAAAACACATGATGAATATATAAAATTATTAGAAAAATTTATACATATTATAGAAATATCGGGAATAAGCCTAAGTAGAAAAAGGCAGAAATAATGAAAAATCAAATAGAGTTTCTAGGAATAGAAATAAATAAAAGTGGAATTAAAATGCAAACTCATATAGTACAAAAGATAATAAATTCAAATGAACAATTAGATACAAAGAAAAAACTACAATCATTTTAAGGATTAGTAAATCAAGTAAGAGAATATATATCAAAATTAGTAGAGACTTTAAAACCATTGCAGAAAAATCTAAAAAAGGATATAGAGTATCACTTTAATGAAGAAGATAAAAAACAAGTAAGAAAAGTTAAACAAATATGTAAAAATCTACCAAAACTATACTTCCCAGATGAAAATAAAAAATTTACATATATAGTAGAATCAGACGTACGTGAAAAAAGCTATGGAGGAGTACTAAAATACAGGTATGATAAAGAAAAAATAGAACATCATTGCAGGTACTATTCAGGAACATTCACAAACCCGGAAATAAAATGGGAAATAAATAGAAAAGGAATTATATGCAGTATATAAATGCTTACTGGCATTTGAACCACATATTGTATATAATAAATTTATTATAAAAACAGATAATACACAAGTAAAATGGTGGCTAACCAGGAAGATACAAGATTCAGTTACAACAAAGGAAATACGGAGACTAGTGCTGAATATACTAAATTTTACATTTACAATTGAAGTAATCAGTACTAACAAAAATGTCATTGCAGATTTCATATCAACACAAAGCTACACAAACTGAACCAGATACATTGCAAAATCTAATGAAAGCCATTTCAGAGCTAACTACGCAAGTAGGAAGCATGAATACTGAGCTGCAAATTTGTCACGACCCCAAATCCGGTCGTGATGGCGCCCAACATATTGCTAGGCCAGCCTGACCAATCAATAACAATGACGGAGCTAGGAGCTCGCTTTATCCCATTTAAGCATATCAAATCATGAAGCAACAGTAATACATATATCGAAAATGGGGAAACCAAGTCCCAAAATTGCCCAACAAGCAAGCTAGGCCAGCCAGACCAACCATTTCTGATTACATCTAATATCAGTCCCAAATGGACAACCCAAGAAGAATATATGAGTTTAAGAACTCCAATAATAATAATAATAAACAAAATAGTGACACTCCCAAAGATCCAGAGTCACAAGTCTAGAGCCTCTAACAAAACCCAACAGGAGTAGAGAGTACTATATAGAAATACTCAAGTCTGAATACAAAATATGAAATAACAACTGGAAAGGAGAGGAGAAGCTAGGTTATGCGAACGTAGGCGACTACCTCAGCAACTCGATATGACACTGCAAACGCTGGAAATGCCTGTCTACTACTCCTGAGTACCCGAGTCTGCACGCAAAAGGTGCAGGGAGTAGGGGTGAGTACTAAGTACTCAGTGAGTAATAAATATATACAAGTAGCTGAAAATAAGAAATCCACAAAATACCACAATATGAAGCTACACTACAGTCCGAATCTCCTACGAACTAGCATCAACAGTACAATTCAGCTACCACAGAGTAATTCAGCAAATAAGGATGCAATGCAATGCACATAACCGCTACGGCGTGTAGCCCGATCCAATTTAACGTCGACGGCGCTCGGTGGGAGTGTGTACAGACTCCGGAGGGGCTCCTACAGCCCAAGCGCAATACTACTGCGGCGTGCGGCCCGATCCTCATATCAACCACTGCGGCGTGCAGCCCGATCCATGCTTAGTCCACAATAAGCAAATAAGTCACAAAATAGTTCTTTTTTTTTCTTAATTCCAGTTTTCAGTTCATAATTTAGAAAAAATACTTAACTTTTATTTAATTTGCAAAAACCCGTGACTTGACATTTCAAAAAGGTGATTTCAATTTCCAGGACTGAGATAAGTGATTTAAGTAAATATAGCTATCACATAAATATTGTCCTCTAAGGACGCTACAGATCGGCACAAGGCCCCAAACAAGGCTTACAGCCCACAAATATATCAAATACAGTGTATTTCCAACACTAATAACATATTATTCATTTCCGGGATGGACCAAGTCTCAATCCCCAGTCACAATCAATCCCGCACCTGCCACGGTGTGCGAGCCACGCCCTACTAGCGTCACAATGTGCTAAGTCGGGGTTTCGAACCCTCAGGCTACCATATACACAAACTACTCACCTCTAGCCGGTCGTAGACTCGTCCGCGATACCTTTTCCTTTGAATTTAGCTCCCTCGTGCGTAGAATCTAGTCAAACCGCAATAATTATATCAAATACGGGTCAAAGAATCATAATCCATTTCAATTTACATGAAATTCGCATAAATACACTAAGTTGGTAAAACCCGACCCCGGGCCCACTACTCGGAAAATTTCGAAATTAGTACCAACGCGACCCTCATCTCGCCACGAGTCCGTGCATATAAAATTTATCGAAATCGGAGTTCAAATGGCCTTCCAAAACTCAAAATCCCATTTTTAATACCTAGGCCACAATTCTTCAAGATTTCTACCCAATTTCATGAACAATGATGTTAATTCCACCATAAAATGATATTTTTGAGTCAAGAATCTTACCTCCGACGAATACCCGATGACTTCTCAGTGTTTTCCTCGAGTTTTCTTCTCTCTAGGGCTTAAAATTGTATTTTTGGGGTATAAACCCGCGACCCTTCTGTTCTGTGATTTTATTCACTGCCAGAGCAATTTGCTCTACGCGTTCACGTGAGCTCCCACGCGTTTGCGATGCTCATTTTCCAGTTACTCTTCGCGAACGCGACGCCAACCACGCGTTCGCGATGTTTAAACTCCCAGCCGCCCAAATTCCTTCTACGCGTTCGCGACTCCCAGTCACGCGAACGCGATGGTTCACTCCAACTGACCTACGCGAACGCGACACCGGGAACGCGATCGCGAAGCACAAGGCTCCTGGCCTACGCGAACGCGACACACCTGATCGTGAACGCGATGCATGATCCGCCTGGCCTTCACGAACGCGGCACATGCCACGCGAACGCGAAGGTTTAAATCCCCGCACAGTACCCTGCAATTTTCTGCAGATTTTGCCTAGTTTAAAATGCCCGGTTGATGGTCCGAAATCATCCCGAGGCCCCGGGACCCCAACGAAAGCCACCAACATACTCCAAAACATGATACGGACTTGTTGCAATCACAAAAACACCATCCTAAACATCAAAATCACCATTTACACAAGAATTCAAGCCTAAGTTTCTTCAATACTTTCAAAACTAACATTCAATCCAAAATCTGATCAAACGATGTCCGAATGACCTAAAAATTTGTAGACATATCCAAAATCACATAACGAAGCTATAGAAATTGTCGGAATTCCATTCGAATCCCCGAATCAAAATATCACCTGCCATCCGGTTTTCGCCAAAATTCAACCTTCACCAATTCAAGCCTAAAACTACACCGGACCTCCGAATTCAATTCCGATTGCTCTCCTATGTCATAAATGATCCCCTGGAACTTGTCGAATCATCGGAATCCGGTTCCGAGCAATCTAACTCAATAGTCAACTCTAGGTTGACTTCCCACACTCAAGATTTCTTCAAACATACTATTTGCTTCATTTTCAATCCAAATCACTCCTAACTCACCCGATATACTCTAATATTGATATAAAAGCATAAGATATGCCAATGCAAGGTAACGGGGTGGTAATTCCCGTAACGACAGGCCGGGTCGTTACATTCTCCCCAACTTAAACAAACGCTCGTCCGCGAGCGGCTTAAGAAACATACCCGGAGCATCAAAGAAGTGTGGATATCTGATTCGCATCTCCTGCTCGGTCTCCCAAGTTGCCTCCTCCACGGGACGACCTCTTCACTACACTTTCACTGAAGCTATGTCCTTGGATCTCAGCTTACAAACCTGACGACCCAAAATGGCTATTGGTTCCACATCATAAGTCAAGTCCTCATCTAGTTGTATCGTGCTGAAGTCTAACACATGAGATGGGTCTCCGACATACTTCCGTAGCATGGATACATGGAACATCGGGTGAACTCCCGACAAACTTGGTGGCAAAGCAAGCATATAGGCCACCTCTCCAACTTTCCTAAGCACCTCAAAAGGTCCAATAAACCTTGGGCTCAACTTTCCTTTCTTTCCAAACCTCATAACACCTTTCATAGGCGAAACCTTTAGCAAAACCGTCTCACTTACTGAATAAGACACATCTTGGACCTTCCGGTCCGCATAACTCTTCTGACGCGACTGAGCTGTGCGAAGTCTCTCCTGAATCACCTTCACCTTGTCTAAGGCATCTTGGACTAACTCTATCCCCAACAACCTAGCCTCGCCGGGCTCGAACCAACCAACTGGAGACCTACACCGCCTCCCATATAAAGCTTCATACGGTGCCATCTGAATGCTGGACTGATAGCTATTATTATAAGCAAACTCCGCAAGAGGAAAATAATCAGCCCACGAACCACCGAAATCAATGACACAAGCACGCAACATGTCCTCCAATATCTGAATAGTACGCTCAGACTGCCCATCCGTCTGTGGATGAAATGCTGTGCTCAGCTCTACCTGTGAACCCAACTCTCGCCGAAATGTCCTCCAGAACTGAGATGTGAACTGGGTACCTCTGTCCGATATAATGGAAATGGGAACTCCATGCAATCTCACTATCTCACGGATGAATATCTCTGCCAACCGCTCTGAGGTAGTAAGTAGTACACACTGGGATGAAGTGAGCTGACTTGGTCAACCTATCCACCACCACCCAAACTGAATCAAACTTCCTCGCCGTCCGAGGGAGTCCACTAACAAAGTCCATAGTAATCCTTTCCCACATCCACTCGGGAATATCAATACGCTAGAATACACCACCAGGTCTCTGATGCTCATACTTGACCTGCTGACAGTTTAAACACCGAGCCACACGGCTCACAATATCTTTCTTCATCTTTCTCCACCAGTAATGCTGCTTCAAATCCTGATACATCTTCGTGGCTCCTGGATGGATAGAATACCGCAAACTGTAGGCCTCCTCCAATATCAATTCACGAAGACCGTCAACATTGGGCAAGCATATCCGGCCCTGCATCCGCAATACACCATCACTATCAATAGTGACATCTCTGGCATCATCATGCTGAACTCTGTCCTTAAGGACAAGTAAGTGTGGATCATCATACCGGCGCTCTCGGATACGATCATATAAAGAAGAACGAGCTACTACACAAGCCACCACCCGACTTGGCTCAGAAATATCCAGTCTCACCATCTGATTAGCTAACGCCTGAACATCAACTGCTAGGGGTCTCTCCCCAACTGGAATATACACCAAACTGCCCATACTAATAGCCTTCTGGCTCAATGTATCAACCACTACATTGGCTTTCCCGGGATGGTACAAAAAGTAATATCATAGTCTTTAAGCAATTCAAGCCATCTCCGCTGCCTCAAATTTAGATCTTTCTGCTTAAACAAATGCTGAAGGCTACGGTGGTCGGTATATACATCACAAGATACACCATATAGGTAATGCCTCCAATCTTCAAGGCATGAACAATAGCAGCTAACTCCAAATCATGAACATGGTAGTTCTTCTCGTGGGGCTTTAGGTGACGAGAAGCATATGCAATAACTCTACCCTCCTGCATCAACACACAACCGAGTCCAACTCTGGAAGCATCACAATACACCGTATATGACCCCGAGGCCGATGGTAACACAAGTACTGGAGCGGTGGTCAAAGCCTCCTTGAGCTTCTGAAAGCTCTCCTCACATTCATCGGACCACACAAATGGAGCATTCTTCTATGTCAACTTAGTCGACGGTGAAGCAATAGACGAGAAACCCTGAACAAACCGGCGATAGTAGCCTGCCAAGCCGAGAAAACTCCGAATCTCTATAGCCGAGGAAGGTCTGGGCCAATTCTGCACTGCCTCGACCTTCTGTGGATCAACCCGAATACCATCACTGGACACTACATGTCCCAGAAAACCCACAGTATCAAGCCAGAACTCACACTTAGTGAATTTCGCATAGAGTTTCTCTTCTCTCAACCTCTGCGGTACCACCCTCAAGTGCTATGCATGCTCCTCCTGGCTGCGTGAATACACCAGAATGTCATCAATAAACACAATCACAAAAGAATCAAGGTACGGCCGAAATACACTATTCATCAAGTGCATGAATGCAGCTGGGGCATTAGTCAACCCGAAAGACATCACCGGGAACTCGTAGTGCCCATATCGCGTCCTGAACGCTGTCTTCATAATATCTGAGT